>VZTO01000091.1:58422-103115 GCA_013400615.1 Syrrhaptes paradoxus
GCATTGGCCCACCTCTCAAGCCTGTCAAGGTCCCTCTGGATGGCATCCCTTCCCTCCAGCGTGTCCACCACACCACACAGCTTGGTGTCATCTGCAGACTTGCTGAGGGTGCACTCAATCCCACTGTCCATTTCTCCAACAAAGATGTTAAACAACACTGGTCCCAGTACTGACCCCTGTGGAACACCACTTGTCAACGGTCTCCACTTTGACATTGAGCCATTGACCACCACTCTTTGAGTGCAGCCATCTAGCCAGTTCCTTATCCAGCAAGTGATTCATTCCTTTCATACCTGGATGTCCATACTTGTTTTTAAGACTCCTTGAATTGGGGGGACACAGTGAGGGCAACTGGAGCCACAGGAGGCTGCGGCAAGAGCCTGGATTCTGGAAACCACCTGCTGAAGAACTCATGTAGAGGCTGAGATCTGAGATCCAAATGGGCAGAGAATACATTTCCCACAGCATTTAATGCCAACCATGTGGAAACAAAACAACAAAACTAACCAGTAGATTTGTCATTTCTGTGCCTGACATCAAGTTTTCACATAAAAAGTGTCCAGGTCTGCATTTTCCTTCTCTTCTACTACAAAGAAGCTTCTGAGTGCTTTGCAGTGGGAATTTGAAGGAGGACCCAGGATGAAAAATAGGGTAGGTGCATTGGGTCTTCTGGTCTTGACCTTGCAAATGCACTTATCTCTGGTGCTGCAACCTTACATGAGGTCTGTGAGATCTATGGGGAAGGCTCTCTTTGATTGCGACAGGCCTGAACTTGCATTGGCACAGTCCTGACCAGCAATCCTGTGTTCAGAAGCTGTAGCTCCACTTCCCTCAGCAGCTGCTGGAGCAAGCCTTCTATTAACTCCCAGATAGACTAATTCTTTCCCTGTAAGGTGTGCTTTAAAAACAGGAATATGTTTTCTAAATGTTTAGATAAAAAGCAGTGCTCACACCTTCCTATTTTCAAGCTAGGAATTTTTAACTGGACAGAAGTATAGATCTGTGACAAGAAGAAATGGCATCTAGAACTGTCCTGGTGACTGATTTTGCATTTCCAAGTTACTGTAGAAAACCTTTCAATCCAGAAATATTTTAGCTGACACTTGTTTAAATTGGATCCTCTTAAAATAGCATGAGTTATTTTAGAAGTCTTCCATGTCTTAAGCTTCTTAGTACCTATTAGGAAATATTAAGTGTGCATTCACTATGCTAAAAAAGAATAATGGAGATCTCAGAGTAATCAGTTCTGTATGAGATATTTAGAGCGTTAACATATTTTGAAGTGATTGTTTCCAAATTAAGACACCTGGAGTTGGAAGTGATCAGAACGTGACTTCTGCAGTTGAAAGACATGGAGTAAGAAATACAGAGAGCTGGCAGTGTGTATGTGTTCTGAATTAGCATAAAGTGTTTATGTGTGCATTCTCTCAGCCCATTGCTATAGCATTATTAATATTCACCCATATATAATTTTAAAAGCTATTCACTTCTGTGATCTGAGAACTTCACATGGAGCTACTAATCTCAGCCAATTTAAAGCAAGTAATGTTGTTAATTGCTATTGTACAGCTGGATTTATTATTTCCTTTTTCTGTGCATAGGAAGAAATTCTATTTTCAGTGGGAAAATAACCACTGCTGCCACAGCAGAAAGAACAACCTTTTGCCCACATCTTCCTTTTGGATGGAGAAGCATGTGGCAGAGAAAGCCAGATGATGCTGGCATGTGCAGCGATGAGCTTCTGTCAGGCACAGCTTTGGCCATCCTGCGGCCCCCTGGGACCCTTGTGATTTCTGCAGCATTGATATTTGCTTCTCTGGAAACCCCAGGGAGTTTCAGGCTCCCCAGCAGATCTGGGTACTGACTGCAGTAACACCTTCCAGCTTTGAGATGCTTTTTCAGCCTGCTGTCATGAGGTAGCAACTGCATGACCCCGTGGAAAGCATGAACGGTGATTCTGTCATAGGAGGTGCGGAGAGGATGGCACGAGGAGGAGGAACCTGCACCTCAGACCAGTGTGATAAGGCAGGGTGAAGCAGTGTTGGGAGGCAGGCAAAGGGTAGTTAGGTTACATGCTGGAGCAGCAGCAGTTTGCAAGGCTATTTTTACAAGCTTCTGGGGGCTATTCTGAAAAGAAAGAAGTACTGTAGGGCAGGTACAGCCTGTAGGGATCATAAAACTAGCGCCCAGTTTCCCTGCTAAGTACCAGGGCCATCCCTGCAGCTCTGCTTGCAGCACGCAGAATGGAGTTTTTGCTGTTTATGTAAGCACATCCCCATTTCTGGCACGTTTTCTGTAATGTGTGTTCATAAAGATGCTAATTCTTCCCAAAAACCAGGAAATGGTGCATGACAAAAAGTCTGGCTTAAGCCACAGCAAGGTAAAAGTGTCATGCTCTTTCTTCTTGTTTGTTGTGCTGCTTGGAGTCAGCAGCTTAGGTGTATCTTTCTGTAACTGCACAATCCTGAAGGACAGAGGTTTCCCATGCACTGCTTCGCCTGTTGCAGCTCTTAAGTCCACCTTATTACTGAAGTTGCTGTTACTTAGCCAAGGATTTCAACACAAACACGCATCACACCCACACACTCACTCTGCCTCAATTGGATAGCTCTGCATGGCTCTTAATCCAAAAACCAACACAAAATATGTCTGGTCTGCATTTATTCTAAAAAATTACCCCTAGTCTACTGAGTTTAATGATTTCTCTTCCTAATGCAGTGTTCTAACAGCTATGCTCTCAGAAAAAAAGGGTAATGTCTGTGCTTGGGGTTTTCTCCTTACATGAAATTGCCTCGGCTTTTAAGCTGCTTTGTGCTCTGTTTGGTGCCTTGCAACAGTGCCTCCATGTTTATCAAAGTAAAGGGTAGGGTTTTCAGAGTATCTTGGGTAATAGTTGAGTCAAAGAGCTTCTGGTGGGTATTAAAATACTTTTCTAGTTTGAAAGGTTTATAGAGCAGACATTTGTTAACAAACAAAAGCACTGGTTGTTGGCATCTGCTGGAAAGGCTGTAAAAATAATTCAAATCAAATTGAAACCTGTTGTGCTCATGCCTTATCTGGACCATGTTAAATGGTCAAGAGGGTGTTTAAATACACCCCCATGGAACTTTTCATCAAAATGCCTTCTAAGTAAAAAGACACTAAACAAATATTTGTCTAAAAAATGTTTCCCAGTGCCCTTCCTGCCCCAGTGCTTCAGAACATTTTGGGCTCACACTTGTGCTGAGCAAAATCTTTAAATTTGTAGTAAGTGCTCAAATGCGTACCCTGGAGAAAACACATAATGAGGAAGAAAAGTGAGACAGTAACTGGATTTGAGCCCTTCAGAAAAAAATGGCTGGGGTCTGCATCTGCGTAGTGGGGGCTTTAGCCCTGGTTGTGATCATGGAGTGGTCCTTTTTTAACACCCCCTGATGACAGGCCAGGTGGCTCAAGCCAAGTTTCCAAGCGCCACTTCACTGCCATGGAGGCCACCTCCTGTTACTCACAGCAGGATGCAAATATGGGCAAAATCCTCAATATGGGGCAGAGCTGGGACAGACCCTTTAACAGATTAAACACACAAACAGCTGAAAATACCTTCAAGATTTTTTTCCAGCAGTTGAGCACAGAGAGGGAATAATAATCCACCTTCTCCTCCTCCTACTCTGCAGGGGGCCACCCTGAACGTTGCAGCAGTGATTGTGGCATTGCTGCAGACAGATGCTGGGCAAAAGAGTGGCACGCGTTTGGGGACCCAGCAGCCTGCCATCCTGGGCAAATCCTGGTTGCCCCAGGTGCTCAAGAAACTGACAGTAGGAATGTATGTTGGCCATGATGCAAACATAAAATAAGGTAGGAGCTGGGGGACACTGTATCCTTGTGTGGACATCAGCACTCAGACAATGATTTGAAATTGCTGGCCTGTACCACTGCTCAGGGAATGGCTGCAGCATGGCACAACAGGCATGGCAAGGGGACAGGAGCATGCGTCCTACCTATAGTGCTGCTCCTCTGTGGCCATAAGGCCATGACCATGGCATGCTGCCCATCTTCCTTGCTTTTGGCTTTTGCCAAAAGGTCCAGAGCTGGGGGCTGAAGTCCCACTCTGCCCTGGAGAGCCTGTCTCCTCCAGGAGGTTCTTCTGGCTAGTTTGGCACATTTCAGCCAATCATGACAAGGCCTTGCTGGTGACATCCCCCCAGGAGCCCTCTCAGACTAGCAGCTAATGGGACAAAGCTTGCTGTTGTGGCCTGGGATGTGTGCCAACCCATCACCTGTTGCTGCATTGTTTTGGGTATGTGTGGTGCGGTTTTAGTAGCGAGGGAGGGGCTACTGAGCTGGCCCTTGTGAGAAACAGCTGAAGTTTCCCCAGCTCCATGCAGGACTTGCTTCTGTCCAAGGCTGAGCCTGTCAGCGCCTTTGCGAATAACATATTTAAGAGGGGGCACAGCACATGAAGCGGTGGCACGGCCCTGGGCACGGCCCCACCCGGCCGGTCTGCTCAACCAGCCTTCGCCGCAATCCAGTCCTCTGCCGCAGCCTCAGCCCCTGCCTCTGCCGCAGCCATGGCCCAGCCAGCCCAGCACAGCCCCCACCAGAACGCCGGGAGATGATAGAGGTAGGCTGCCCCCTGCAGCCCATGGAACCGGAGCAGAGCTTGCCCTGCAGCCCATGCAGGGTAACAGCAGAGCAGATATCCACCTGCAGCCTGTGGAGGATCCCACTGGAGCAGGTGGCTGCACCTGAAGGAGGCTGTGGCTGCATGGAAGGGACCCCTGCTGGAGCAGTTTGTGGAGAACTGCAGCCCATAGGAAGGTCTTACGTTGGAGAGACTGTCTCCTGTGGGAGGGACCCCATGCTGGAGCTGAGGAAGACTGTGAGGAATCCTCCCCCTGAAGAGGAAGGAGCAGCAGAGACAACATGTGATGGACTGACTGCAGCCCCCATTCCCTGCCCCCTTGCCCTGCTAGAGGAGAGAAGGTAGAGAGATCAGGAGCAAAACCTTTGAGCCTGGAAAGAAGGGAGGGGTGGAGGGAAGGTGCCTTTTTAACATGTGGTTTTCTTTCTCATTATCTTACTCTGGTTTTGATTGTTAACAAATGAAATTGTCTTGTTTGCAAAAGTTGAGTCTGTTTCTTTCCCATGACCATAAGTGATGGGTGATCCCTTCATGTCCTGGCCTCAACCCATGAGGTTTTACCTTTTGTTCTCACAATTCTCCTGCCCATCCCACCGGAAGGGAGGAGAGAGTGAGTGGCTGCATGGTGCTTAGTTGCCAGGTGGCCTTAACCACAACATGGATAAATTTACCCTTGTTTTTGGAAAGAGAGGCATTAGGAAGGCATAAAATAAGTTACAATACAAAAGTTGTGGTAAACACAGATGGGAAAATGAAATAACTACTGAGATAGGTCACTTCTCTATGAAATAACCTGCAATGCATTTGAACTCAGTGCAGACCAACTATTTGGACAAACAAAGGTCTTTGAGCTGGCAGTGAAGAATGCAGTCCATATTCAGTGTGACAGAGCTTATCCTGGACATTCACATGGAGGAGTGTCCCAGAGCAAGGATGGGACACAAACAGAAGCCTCAGAGTGGAAGTGGAGTGATGGTGTCACCTCTGTGCTTGCTACTGGAGTGACTGCAGCAGAAATGCTATGTCTAGTCCTGAGCCTGCAGCTTAGAAATATGCTGCTAATTTGGAGGAGGCTCTGAGAAGAATGATGAGAACAATTAGGAGACCAGAAAACTTGCCTTAGTAATGAAAGAGCTGGGAGTTCAATTTATTTGACTTACCATCCAGGAGGCCAGGGGCTGACTTGATCCACATCTGTAAGTACCTGCTGGGAACAGGGATGTGAGGACAGAGGGCACCTCAGCCAAGCAGGCAGATGGCAGACAAGACCCAACTGCTGCAGGATAAAACAAAACAAATTCAAAGCAGAAGTGAAGGGTAGCTTTTAACCAGTTGGGTTAATTGAGGGCTGCAGTGGGGTCTCAGTCTTGCTCTAGAAGTTGCCTTTGTACTTGTGACAGCTGGAAGTGGAAGTTAACGGAGCACTACCTCCCTTGCTGTTCACCTGGGGGAAGGCCAGCAGGGTGGTGTGGGCTTGCTTTAACCCCCAGGGCCGTGAATCTCTATGCTGGGGCTCCATCTTCTTCCCGATAGTGACTTGCAGGTGGTGTGTCCTCCAAAGTGGAACAATCACACAAGGAATGCAGTAGCAATGCCTCTCCCCCATGGCTCAGCTCTGGGCTTGTTTTACTGCTCTCCAGGGGCATGGGGCAGGCCAGACCACTGGCAGCCTCTGTGCCATTGGCACTGCAAGAAGCACTGCCCTGGCACGGGTTGCTCAGCCAGGCGTCTGAGGTTAAGGTGCTGCCTCTCTGCAGACAGGTCCCCAAGTTCCCAAGCCTCTTGGATACTAGGGAAGGGACTACCTGCAGATTGGGGATCTAGCACCATGTCCCTTCACTCCTTTATCTCAGCATAACACTTTGCTACTCCCCCTTGGGGCCCAAACCTGTCACAAGTCTGTCCTGCTTTGGCTTATGTTGGTGGGAGCAACATGGTCTCTCCTTGGAGTGATCCAGCAAGGGAGGGAGGGAGAAAGGGAGAGGAAGGGGCCACAAATGGATACCAGGTCCCCCTTTTCCTCCTTGTACTTCAGGGAGGGAGGAGTTGTGCAGGTAGTACCACTGGCAAGGAAGGCCAAGGACACAAGAATCATGGGCAAGGTGCGTGTGATTACCAGAGTAAAGTCAAAACCTAGCTTTGATAGCACATACATTTGGGCTGTCCATGTTGCCACCACTCTAGGTGGTCTACAGAAAAAAACTCAGCATCTCAAGCCAACTGAGGTGGATGGACTTGTATCTCTGCTGCTTGGGACTAGTACATCCACACTTTGTGGGAGATGGCTCTCATGTCCTCTGGATCCCATGCACTTTCTGTGTGCCCCTGAAAGAGGTTAACCTTGGGAACAGGGTGATCCAGGGCACAAGGCACCCATGAGTGTCTGTTGGTTTGTCTGGAGAGGATAATAGAAAAATTATCCTGTGAGCTGTGCACAGGTTTCCTCCAAGAGGGAGTTAGATTGTATGAAATCATTGCTACCAGTCTGGGATCAGAGTCTGGGAGTGCAACAGGCAGAGCCTAGGTTTGGGCCATTGACATGGCTTTGCCTACAGCTGCAGTGAAGCTGCTTTTGCTACATCTGGCTATATTAATATTTCATAAGACCTTGCACAAAAGCTCAGAAGGGTTTTCCTTGCTAGCTGAATGGCCAAATCTCCACTGTTATCCCAAGAATTAACTCTAGTGCTCAGACAGCTATGAGGTTTTCTTTCCTAGCTATAGAAGTAGCTGATACTGTCTCTGAGAGGCTGTATGAATTCTTGAATGAAAAGGGAAATAACAGATTTTCTGCGAGCTGCTATGCTGCACTGCTCAGTAAGTGCATAGTATTTGTTCATAGCAAACCCCTTCTTCCTAGGAGGGGATTTTCTGCTCTTCTTGGTGAAATATGTACTGTAACGCTGAAGTCCTCTTAAAAGGACATTTTCTGCTTGCAATGGAAAAGCTTTAAAAATCAGTTGGATTCAACCTTTCCTCCCTTGGAGGGAAGTGAAAATACTGCATGCATGATACAAGTTGCTTTTATATCCAATTTTCTACCCTAACACATTCCACTGATATAACAAGAAGGCACTATTTATTACCCAAAGCTGTAATAACTTTCTAACCAGAAGTCTAACGCTGGCTCTCCCACTGTCATAAACATTTGCAGACCTGGGTGATGTCCCCTCTGCATGCGTACCTCCAGCAGCACCAGAGGTGCTGCCAGCTTTGTGTTTTGGAGGAAAATACGTTCCCTGTTTTCCAGGTTTCTCTTGAGGTTTGGACTGTGGGGAGCCTGGCTGTGGCTCTTGTGACTTCCTTTCTTTTTCTTTACTCCTGGCATTTCCCATGGTGTCGACCTACTTCCCTGGTGGGCCTGTTCACATCTGTACTTCCACAGCAGGCAGGGAGGAGGCAAAGCGCTGGGACAAAGTGAGCCCCCGGGGATGCTTGCAGCTTCCTTTTATTGATTCCAGAGGCCTCTCTTGAGTTTGCAATCTGACAGCCTCTCTGGAGACTGCATTTGTGCTCAGGGCTTGAATCAGCTGAAAAAGTTTTAGTAACTCCATTGGTTTTGAACAAGGCATGGGAGGATAGGCTAGTGACGAAAGGCAGGAAAAGCAGGGAGCTAGCACCTGAGCAGGAGAGAGTGAAGGGAAAGAGAGATGGGGTCACTCTTCTTTTCCTCCATATGAAATTCTGTAATAAAAGCCAAAAAGACTTGTTTTCTGTTGTAAGGAAAACTGATTTTATAATGAGTGAGTAGGAGATTTCAGTTCTGACAGGATCGGCTGGCTCAGGGCTCATAAAACTCTTATGCTTCCAGCTCTTCCAGATATGCTGTCTCTGTTGGAAATTATATTTGGCTAAATCTGCCGTCTTTGGATGTTTGCCTGTAATTCCAGATGTTCACTGGCCTGGTCAGAGTTGCTATGCAGAAATTTAGAGTCCATGCACTGCAGATGAATTGGTGTGTCCTGTGCAGGTAACCTATTTGCTCGACACTAGAATGGATGTGTTGAACTTTTTGTACATGATGCAGAAGGATGCTCAGGATGCTGGGGAGTCATTGCATAGACTTGTCTGTGGTGAGACTTCTGTGCAGTGAGCTGGACATGCACATGAATGATTTCTGTCCTGGAAAACCCTCCATGAGGAGAAACATAGCAGCCCTATTTGGGGGGAAGGTGTATGAGACTGAATAACTAAAACACTTTCATGGTTAAAAGGCTGTTGAAAACCTCTACTTGGCGAGGTGAGGGAGATTATCTTGACTCTAAGACTCCCCATTTGCAGGTGAAGTCTATAAATGTAAATGGAGGAACACTTGGTGGGATCACAGACCACCTGGCTCTAGTATCCAGTCTCTAACTGCGACTGGTGACAAACACTCCACTTGACAAGCATAATATGGGACATAATATTTGGTGTCAGTTTGGCAATTCACCTAAAATTCTGCTCTCAACAATTCTTGCAGCTAAGTTATGTGGAGAAAAATACTTTTTTCTGTTTTGGGTGTAGGCTGCTGTGGAGTTGAAAGATGAGTCTCATTTTGTGATATGAGATTAATGATTTCTTGACTGTCACTCCATGATTGTCCTCACCTCCCCAAGCTGTCCCTCCTTGGTGGAAATCCACATCACCTGTCCTCGTGCAGGGGACCTGTGCTTTCCCTGGCCTCACCATCTGCCTCTGGTCCCTCTAATCATTACAGCCACCACTGTGGCACTGGATGGCAGGTTGCTTCATGTGAGCACAGCCATTTCCTACCCACGTTCCCAGCTCTTAATCTCTGATCCCCATGGCATAGCAACTCAAGCATCTTCTTGTTACTTCCAGTGGTGGCTCTCTTTGCCGACCTTTGGGAAGTGAGTTTGCAAAACATCCCTGGTTTGCTGTGAGCTGGAGGTGAGAGAGTAAATTTTACTTTTCCCCCAAATCCAGTGGGTTGGACAACCTCCCCCCACAGCCCAAAAGCACTGTGCATTCTGTTCTGCAAATCAGGTGCTTTATTAAACCCACTTTATCAGAAAACACAATGCAAAACTGAGTGTAGACTTATTTTAGACAAAGTAGTAGCAGAATTAAGAAGGTAAACATCTCTGACTTACTGGGGGAAGTAATTTAGGAAGAAATTGGAATGGTTAATTAGAGAACATTATCTCAATCCAATACTTTAAGGCTTATTTAAATGCACCATTCTCTTTCATGTAAGGAAAAACCTCTTTTAATAGCTTAGATTATTATCAAGGGATGTAAACTTAGTGTAGCAAAAAAAATTATAAATTTTCCATCTAGAAATATTGTTAAAGTGGCACCCAAAATATTGCAACAGAGATGTAAAAATCATAGTGGTTTTCTATTTTTTTTTTTCCTTGAGGGTTGGGAGGTTGGGTTGAGGAAGAAGACAGGGCAAGAGATTTATGAAGCTTTTGAAATTTTTATGCACAGTGTAAGGGCTTTAAACTTTGAGATCAAAAGCTATACCTGTGTGATTCTTTAATTTAAAACTCTCAAAAGAAACAATGTCTTCACAAAATCCCAGGATTTACAGGGACGCCAGTAAAAATGCTTCTTTCTCACAAAATCATATTGCAAATTCCCAAAACATTTTGTTCAGTTTAAACGAACAAGTTTTTAAAAGCCTCAGGTTTATTACCTATCCTTCATTAATTTAATCTGTTACCCAGGCTCCCAGCTGTTAAACTAAAAGCTTGGGAGTGATGTTTGACAACTTTCCCAAAGCAGAATTCTGGCTTTCGCCTGCCAAGTATCTGAAGTTTTGCAAGTCATGCTGCCTGTGAGGTGGTAGTAGATGGTCAGCTTGCAACTGTGGAGTTGCTGCAAAGGCATAACCAAAGTGGGAGAGAAAACCCGCTTGTCCCATCACCACTGTGGTCCAGTCTCCTTTGCCTTGGTTAGGATTGTCTGTCTTTCCCTTATTTCCTTTGCTTTCTAATGCAGTAGTTTCCTAGCTGAAGAGACTCCTCTCCTGGGACATCTGGTAGCTGATTGCTTGCTAAAATTCTGATTGTTCAAGAGAAGCCTCGGTTGTATTTTACTGTTTTTCCAATTAGAAGAGGACATTATGCTTTTTTTTCCTGTCTCCCCAGTTTGCTGTGCTGCCCAGGTTGTCCTACCCAATGGCAGTGTATTAGAGAAACAGGGTCAAAACAGGGCCAGGAGATGGACAGTGACTACTGCTGTCCCTGTGAGAGTGCCACACCAGCATTTGTTGTCGTGAGCACTGGACTTTTTCTGCAACAACATGAAGCATTTGGACACCAAATTTTTAATTCCTACTTTTATTTACCTTCATTCTCACAAGAACTACAAGCAAGCCAGGCAACAGCTCCTCCCTCATGCCGAAAAACCCCTTCTTTCCAAAATCAGTGACAACCTGTTGCATAGTTACATGTTTAGCATGAGTCCAGGCACCAGCTTGTGCATGGCCATGCAGCTGTGCGTGAGGGAGAGTTTATATGCGAGACTACAGAAAACTGCCTTAATGAGTCAGTACTGTACAGCCCACACAGGGATAACCTTTTATTTTCTCCTGAAAGGTGATAACCTATTAAGATACTCTAAGATGCAGCTTCACCCTCACACCTCAGGGAAGGATGAATGCCATTTAGTCACTGGGTAGATAACACCTCTCATGACAGTATCTGGAATTAACTACTGAGAAGTTGTAGGATATTTTTTTCCCTTAGGAGTTGCATTTTCAATGTAATTATGCATCTCTTAACACAAAGGGTGCTTTGCTTCAGCTAGTGTAAATTCTGCTTTTCACTGCATTTTGTTTGCAGAGGAATGGGACAGATTCTGTTATGCCCATGTAGAATAAATATGCAGTGATTCATATTTTCAGTAGAATAATTCCATTATGCCAATATTACTATGATAAGCTTGTACTTTTTTTTTAATAGAACAGTTCTGACAGTATTGTGTTTTGAAAAACATTAGGAGAGTGTATTAGTTTCCATAAAGTGGTCAGCACTCTACTTATATAAGCATGATGTGGCAGCTTTGGGACCAGAATACAAATGGCTCCTGAAAGTATCTCTCTACTTATGAATTTTAATGTTAGGAGCTCTAAAAACAGTGAAATGCCACAATGACTTCTTTGTGCCACTCTAGCACAAAGCTGGTGAGCAGGGCACATACCGAGCTGATGACTACATTCCCAAATGTTCGTTGGCGATTAGCCCACAACTTTTGTAAACAGGACCAAAATGAGTATTCACCTTAAATTACAAAAAGGAATTATATGAAAGTAGCCAGTACATTCAGTGCTATATGTATGCTTTTGGGCATAGATCAACCTTCAGCCTCAATGGAGGCTGGGAAGGAACAACCTACAAGCAGGTTACTTGGTAATAACTCAATGTCCAGTGTGTCTTCCCATGGAGCAGACAATTCTGGCCAAAGGTTTTTAGCTGAATACACCACTGCAGTTTTCTAGTATCACAGAGGCTGTGTTTAAAAGTGCAATTAAAGACACTTGGAAAGGATGATAGCACATGGGGTAAAAATTGAAAATAAGGCCAGGTTCTGATCTCATTTGGATTAATGTGGAGCAAATCCAAGCATTTAAGCAAAATTAGTTAATGTACAGCTAGTGTAAACTGAGCCTGAGGTTGCTCCAATCTACCACATGCCTCAGTCCATGCCCCTCAGCCTTCCTCTCCAATGCTCAGGCAGCACCGTAGCCCAGTGTGGTGCTGGCCACAGGGAGATGATTGCTATGTGTGGGCTCATGCTCCATGGTGCCTTGTTTGCTCTGTGGCTTTGCAGAGGCTGGGAACCACCAGCTCAGATGCCTACACCACATCTAGGTTCCTGCCAGCTGTTGCTATCAGAAGGCATGGTAGCAATGAGGCTGTACTCAAAATGGTGGTTTCATATACCCTCTACCCACATCTGTGATGCCCTAAACATGACAGTATGAATCCTGATGGGGAAAGGGAAATTGCAGAGGTAGGATGCAGCTGCAGAAGAAAGGGAAGACAGAAAAGGCTGAAGTGACATGGCAGAGAAGAGGTGGGGAGGCTGAGTATGAAAGGTAGGGGCAGAGAATAGCAGGCCAAAGAAGCTGGGAACGGCTGGGGAAGGAAAGAGGCAGATGGCTGCTAAAGTGGCTTGAATTAACATGGAGAGCTTTCATTGAACAGGCCAAAGGGAGAAAAGGAAGTCTCTTCTCCTATTTTTGGCCAAGCAGCTGAATTGCTCCTCTTCCCTGCCCACAGGGGTCAGGCAGTAATGGAAGGCACCCTCTGAGCAACTGCCAAGCAGGAGCAGGGCTGTGCTTTCCCCGCAGTTAATGACTGATTTCCCAGCGCTGTGTGATAGCCTATGCTGCAATGCAGACCTCCTCTGAGCTAAGTTCAGGAAAATGAAAATGCTAAGGGACCCAGCCACAGATGGGCATATGTGTGCTGCTGGCCGTGCCAAGGGACCAAATGGCATCAAGGGCTTTGGGTGGCCCTCTTGGATGGACTCCTGGGAGACCATGGCTACACCTGGGCAGAGGTGTGTCCCATCCTGCAGGTGAGCTCCCCATCAAACTCAGATGGAAAAGCCACTCTCCATTTGAGAACTTGGTGTGTTCCCTGTGCTTGTGAGCTTGCACAGCATGTAATTTTGGGCATCTTTGGTAAATCCTCAGCTATCTGTGGAGATTATCTTCCTAATTTACCAGCAAGCATCTTCAGTGCAGCTAAATTAGGTTCCTGCCTTGCTTTGTGCTTTGAAAGAGCCTTTATTTCTATATCATTACTGCAGACTATATGCTTCCAGGTCACATGATAAGTTAGGTGATGCTGTATATATACTACTGATTTCCTCTGGTCCATGTCCAGGAATTAATTCCTGACCTTTGTGGGAAGGCATTGTCTCAGAAATATAGACCAAGGGTGTGCCTAGCAGAGCAGATATGATGGGAGATGATGTGTAAGGCTGAGGCTGATAAAGGAAGAGAGAGGATGAGGGCTGTGCTGACATAAGCATTACTCACACTTACAAAGACCTGCCTGGGTTTCCTTCACTACAGGGAAATGTGGGTGATGTGTTCTCAGCAGCCATTTTCATCAGTGGTGGTCTGTGGGGAAGCAAAAAATATCAGTTCATTGTGCAGATGATTTTTAAACTTTTTTTATTTATTTCTGTAACTTTTTTTCCTGCCATCACAACTTTGAAGATGGTGTTTGAAGAAGAAATGGATGAACAGACATGACCTTTTTGTCCTCCAGGGGTCTGTGAAGGACAGAAGGGGAGATGAAATGTAGCAGTTAATTCACCAGTGCCAGGATCGTATCTTCTATGCAGAACATGACGGACGGTCAGGTTTAGTTTTTCATTTGGCAATTTTGAGTTGTTATCCACAAAGAGTGGGTGCAAGGGGACAACAAAGGATGAAGTCGTTGTGTCTGTCCATTGAGATAATCCCTTGCAGCTCAGCTTGTGGCTGGTGAAAAGCTGGGCTTTGCTGGGGCTGTGTGGTTGGGCAACACCACGGCTTGTTGCATGCTGGTGGTGCCCTGGCAAGAGGGAGAGATGATTCATCCCCTACAGATGAAGAGTGGTGTGAATGTGGTGGCCATAACCTAAGGGGACAGAGCCTCATAAAGGGCCAGGACATCCGTGGCCACAAAATAAGCCATCTTTTCTTGCTGTTATCTGCTGTCCTTGCTGAGTTTACACTTGTGGGTATGTATGGCTTACAGTGAGAACAACTTCTCCGGGAAGAAGCTGAGTGAAGGGAAGGACGATGAGCTCGTGCTGAGTTACAGGCAGCAGAAGAAATCTTCTGGGCACCTTTCTTTCCTTGCACTTCTGTGTGGAAGTGAGAAGCTCTGGCAAAGATTAGCATTAAGTCTGTGTCTGTTCTGAAATCAGTTTAGGCACTTCAAAGATATTTTGTGTTTGGGTCTTTCGTTTGTTTAAGTGTCTTAGATCAGTGTGTTGAGGAACTGGGGACAGAGGGGAGCACTCAGTGCTGGTTCCTCTCTGACATGTAGGAGGCAGCCATTTGTATCATGTGTCTGGCTAACTGTTGCACAGGTGAATCCTTTCCTGCCTCAGGTGACTTGCAGAAGCAAGGTATTGATGGCACAGTGCTTTCCACTTTAAGTACCTTCGCCTGTACAGAGCATGTGCGAGGACCATGTGCTTTGCCCCAGCTCCTGCAGCAGACACTAGCAAGATGGGGGGCTGCTGACAGTACCTTCTCCTCCCATGTAAAATGGCTGCACAGCTCTCTCTGTTTACTCAGGGCAGGGCTGTGGGTTGTTTGAGCAGAGAGCAAGGTCAGAAGTCAGGCAGGCAAGATGCAATGAGTAGAGTCACACCTGGGCAATTTCTGGGATGTTTTCTGGGCACTTCCTCATATGTTTCTCCCAACTTGTTTGCACACTGCCCTGGGAGTCATACCTCCCTTACTGCCACTGTTACTGCCCTGGCTGCTGATCTGGACGAAGAGGTTGTTATGAAAGGAGGAAAGCTCGGAAGCAAATAAATTGCCTTTCTGTGCATATGCCCAGTCTTTACAGGGGCTGCAGGTAAAGCCATTTCAGGCAGGCTTGGGTGTTGAATAACGGTGTTGGGTTGGATTTGGGGAATTTAGCCCAGTTGCTGCTCTGGGTCTTTCAGCTGGTGAAGGCATTACCAAAGTCTGAAGTGGACCTGAGTGCGGTGGGCAGATGGCTCCTGCTGAGCCCAGAGCTGCTGGATGCCTGCTGGCCCCAGAGGAGGAAGGGTAGCACCCCACACTCCCTGCTGAGCTTGAGTGAAATGTGATCTTGCTGCAGCAACTGTGTTTTATCACTGAGAGACACCACTAGGCTTCAGGTAGTATCTCAGAACCTGCTGGGAGCGGTGACTTGGCACTCACTTCCCTTCTGCACAGAGGCAAACCAGGCTGCTCTGTCTGGAGTGCCAGTGGGAGTTCAGCTACTGTTATGGCCAGCAGTTAATAAATAGGCAGAAGCTGGGCACACAGAATACTGCTGCATCCCACCTTGGCTCTAAGGTCTGGGCTCTCTGCTCCAGTGCAGTGCCAAGGTGGGGGCTGGTGCCATTCTTCTGCAAGGTAAGTTGCTTCAAAAGGAGAACCATGGGTGCACCTATCATAGGTTTTCACCAAAGGAAAAGAAATGATCAAGTATCAGTCACTCAGCATCTCTCCTGGCTTAGAAAAATGCAGTGAGGGGTGACACTGCCTCAGTTCTCATCCACCCTCACGATGATCGTGGGGCCTCCAAGGAAGTTCACTTCTCTAGGAAATTAATTTTCACTGGGGATGTCAGGCTTTGTCAGTGAGGGAAAACACTATGCCTCCTATTGGAGGTATGCTTACTTGCCTTCAAGAAAGGGCTACGGGTGGCCCCAAGAGCAATGGAAGAGTATCAAGGAGTTTTCGGAGCTGACTGGTACAATTATTTTAATATTGCTGAGATCTTAGTACACCTGTGATGTGTTATGGCACTAAAAGCCTTGGACAGACTTATTTTTATTATTGTTTAAGCTAATATGATGAATTGCTATTGGTACCTGATCTCAGATGGATCTGATACAGTGTCTGACTGTACCTGCTGTTCTGGTCTTGGAGCTCTTTCCATTGTGCAGTTTCTGGAGATAAAGTCTGTCGTGTGATTTGAACATGAGGTATTTGGGATACAGAAAAACACTGAGATTTCCAGGAAGCTGAGAGGTACATGAACAAGACTTCAGTGATGCTCCATGTTTGAGCCTTGGCTCATCTGGAAATCCAACAGATGAAAACATCTTCTTCAAATTTTGCTGGCAGAGGAATCACAGATGCATCTGGAGCATTTTCCTTTTTCTGGCATTTCTTCGTAATTCCAGCCAATGTGGTCTCTTCTCTTCTGCTTCAGGCCTGCTGTTCCCCAGAGCTTATTTCAGCCTGAGTCCTCACAGGCAGCACATGGGTCATGGTGGTTCATAAGACTTTTATCTCTTCTGCTTCATCTCAGACACTAATTCACTATGCACATTTTGAGGTGCACAGCAGCAGAGAGAGTGACTAAGGGGCAAGGATGTGCTGTGGATGCACCCTGGAAATGCTGATATGTTCTGCAAGCATGGAGGACCTGGGCTTGATGTAAGTATTTGATCACAGCCTTGAACACATCCCTGTCTCTTAGGCTGAGACTAAACTGCTGACATGCACAACAGCTTCAGTTCAACAAACTTAATGCACATGGGTTTAACGCTCTCTTGCCTGTACCAACTTTAGGTAATACCCTTGTTTTTGGAACAAATCAGGGGTAAAGCAAACAAAGCCAAAAGGAGATGAGGCAAGAGGAACTGCTGATAGCAGTTATTGTTTAGTTCAGGCAGATGAGAGCGTTTTATTATCCTTTGCACGGTATCCAGGGGAACCTCAGGAGCACCCTAGCAACAATGCAACAGGAAAAGGAAGTGTCTTAATTCACAGAGCAAGTGTGTTTGTGCAGGGCTGTTGGTCCATGGGCATTGTCTGTCCTGGTTGTAAAAGAATGGATAGATGCTACCTCCTTCCACAGTAGTCCCAGGCAGCAAAAATGGCAAAGGCTGCAGTTTCTGGAACTGAGAAAGAGGAAAAGGAATAGTCATGGTCTAAAGGACCATGTGGTTGCTTCATGAGGAAATTCTCCAGTCATTAGCTGAGATACATGGCCAGTCTGCGTAATTTTATAAAGTTGTTGTGACCCCCCCTCCCATTCACCTTGCTCTTGTAAAAATCCACCTTTTTCAAGATTATTCCCTCCTCTTCTACCTCCATTTAATCATTCCTTCATCCAAATATAATGTTTTCTTGTTTCTGAAGATGGCATACTTGATTTTGACATTGTTTCTCTTACCGCTCTGCTAAAAGTGGCTCATTATGAGAAAATGGGGAACTGTACCCTCTCTGTTCTCTCAGGATTTATAAAGGATCCCAAATTTCCATGATGGCAAAGCTTTCAAAGACAAAATGCAGACCTTTGCAACAAGCAGGTATTAAGGTCCTTTAGGAACTGAAAGACCATTGACACTGGAGACAAATGGCTCCGTGTGTAAATGTCACCCTACAAGTTTAATTTTCAATTTTAAGTTTGAAACCGTGCTTAGGTACGTCCCTCCTTTATTATATAGGCCATTGGTGCATCTTTAATTTCCTCTGCATCTGGGATTTGTTCACCTGATGCAGTTCCCCAGAAAGGCACCACAACAAGGTGCTCTTTGCACATCTTCATCTTCAGGTGAAGGCAGTATCTGAGAGTTGGTTGTGCCCCTCCAGTTCTTCCAGCACTGTGTTTTGTTTCACTCAGCTGGACTGGCACAGAAACGTCTGTAACCAAAACTGAGGTGTTAACAAAAAAATCTCACTCTTTCCTCATAAAGGCTTGAAAAAGACACTGTGTTGCACTATTATCTCTGCATGTAAGCTTTGTTCTTGGCGGGCAGAAGAGTGTCTTCTTCCAGAGAAGGGATTGCTGGGAAAGAGTTCATAGCTGGTCCCAGGTGTCTGTGACACTGGTAGCTTCTTTCTGTTGCTCAGAGGGTGTAGTTACCAGGCATCTTGTTCAGGTAAGAGCTGCAGACACCTGGAACAGTTTGCCTTTCTGCGTGGAGAAGGTATGAGGCATTTCATCCAAAAAGTTGTGATTTTTCTCTAGATTGTTCTGCTGATTGGAAAGGGATGGAGCACTCCTTTCTCCCATGGGATGCATTGCCTTCCCTTGTCTTGACATGAAGACAAAAGGAAGCACGGCCATAGCTGGGTAATTTTCCTGTTCTCTAGAGCACTCTGACTAAAGGGGAATAAAATTTGCTCTACCGCTCATGCACATTGCACTGCAGACACCTTGTCACGGTGTAAGTATCTCGCCTTTATTCAACTGTGTCATGGGTATCTGCGTACTATGCCACATTTCACATCAGCAGGGTAAAATTTTGTCAGCTTCATGGGCATCCAGTATCCCATGTGTTTGGTCATTTGGGCATAAATCTATGTCCCCCTCCCCGCCCAGCTTAGTACTGTTGCAGCATTTGCAGCCATGATGAGCTGAGCAGAACTTGAACTGATGATTCATTACTGGAAGAGCATTGAGCATACAAATGGGAGGGTACAATCAGCAGTGGAGCTTGTTTTGTGTATTTCTGCTCTACTTTGCTTCACCAGCAGGAACATTTCTAAGACCAGCCTGCAATCATCTGCTCTGATGGCCTGCTCTCTGGCAATTTAGTGCTGTAGAGACTCCCCTGATGTGCACAGGCAGTGAAAGGAGTCTTGTACTTACTGAGTGTGAAGTGCTGCTAGCACACACCTATGCTATGCACCTGCTCTCCTGGTGGCCTCTATTAGTGCTTTTTATTAGTCAGGCAAGTGAGCAGTTCAAACAAACACTAGGAAAAAAAAAAAAGAGATATGTATCTCACTGCCCTCCTCATATAAATCAGTGTGCAGGCATGAACCCGAATTATTTGTGTGCTTCTAGCTACTTGTAGATGGCCACAATCCAGATTTGATGCTTTGTGCCAGTACATCTGATTGTCAATAAGAGGCAGCTTGACTCAGCTGAAGCAAAAGCTTTTTCTGCACATGACAGAAGAGTGTTGCTAAAGTTGGGTGACTCTTGGACTGTGTAAGATATATTCCAAGTAAAATTATTTTTTTTTTGTGCTAAACAACTCCAGCTTTTTTTTTTTTTTGGAAGACGTGCATTCAGAATTTCCCATAACGCATTTGGCAAAGCTGACAGTCAGCACTTTACATGCTCTGCTCTCCTGGTGAAATGAGGCAGTTTTTGGTGTAATCCCATTGACCGCAGTGGCTTTCTTTCCCTTTGTCCTTATCAGAGAGGTCAGAACCAGGACCTGACATTTATCCATCAGTGACAGAAAGGTCAGTGCTGGCTGAAAGGCAGGTGGAAGTGGAAGAGGACAAGCCTCAGTGAAGAGCACAAAAGGATCAAGGTACCAGCCCTGTTGCTGAGAAGTCTCCTGTTGGTGCTGAAGTGGGCATTAGAAATCAGGGGTTCACTGAAACCACCAATTGGCGGTGTGGTAAGCAAGCAACACACCCATTTTTTGAGAGCAGTTGCTCATACAAGGATTTATCGAGCTTCTTATGGAAGCAGCTGCACTGGGCTATGATGCTGCCTCCCAGGTGCTGAAATAGCCTGTTGTCTCTTTGCATTAGTTATTTGTGTTGAGGTTCTAGTGGTATTTCTAATTTGAAGTGGGTAAATGTTTGTTCTGGAGATGCACTTTGATGCCCATCTCCTCTGAGCAATACAGTTATTCACAGAAGTGAGGAAATGTAGCACGCAATAGCTCAGGAAATGCGCTCTTTCCTATTTGGAGACCTAATTAAAGCAATTAATCAGTGCTGCTTCTGCCATCTAAGCTTCCAGGCTAGAAAATATTGTCCTCTCTTGTCAGAGCAGAGATGTAAAAATTGTTTCCCTTTACCTGACACTTTGCCAGCAGAGCCTTTATCAGTGTCTGCGTCCTACCAGATTCTCTCTTGCCTGAGAGCTGGAGCTGAAAATTTAAAGAACAGTTGATGTGACAGCTCCAAAAGAAAGAAGAGGTGTGAAATTTTAAGAGATCTGCTTCTACTCTGTTTGTATGGGTTTTAGTTGGATTTCTTCACTTGAACTACCTTTCTTGGGAATTTACTGTGGGTTTCCATTTTGCTGTGTAACAACATGACTGTTTTTTCCTGGCAATACCTGGACGTTTCCACTGTAGAGAAGGGTTATCTTTCCACTTGATGCAATTAGAACTTCTCCCTACAAAGTCCCTACCTATTGAAGTTGTCCTGGTACATGCCCTGGGCAGAGTGGGAATGAGGTTGCTTCTGTGTGTTTTAATTCCATCCCTGTCCCTTGGCCAGTTCATCAGTGCTTAATTTAACTGGTTAAATGCACAATTGTCTCTCCACTCCCCCTATTTCCCCATGTATGAGTGTGCATCAGCTGATGAGCTGTATGGGCTGGGTATCACAGTGCAGCACCATGACCCTCTGTCTTAAACTATGCAACTCTGTAAGTTAGGGACATCAGTGTTTTAGTCTCTCTCTCCGTGTGCTCTTGCAACACTGATAACTCCTTCATGCAGGAAAAGCATTTCTTGTGGCACCTGGCCTCCTGGCGTGCTGTACACCGTGATGTGCTGAGACCCTGTGCTACTGAATATCTCACTGGCCTGGAGAGTAAGGCAAGAAGCTGAAGATCACAACTGTCCTGCTCTTGTATCTTTCTCTGGAGAGACCTGTACAAAAGCGTGGTGGTACCTTCTTGTCCATAGACCTGCAGGTTTCACTGGGCCCCCCCATGGAGTGTGGCTAGGGAAGAGCCAGGCATGGCTCTGTGACGCTGGAAGTGCCTGCACTTCTGCTGAGATTTGGTGGCTGAGTGCAGGTGCTCCGCTGCAGCACCAAACAGAATGGGTGAGCTTGCCTCACCAGTGGCAGCTACCTGGCTAACGAAGATGGCCATCCGTCCACAGCCGGCATACACATTATAGCCGTGCACACACAAGACTAAAAACTGCCAACGTATAGCCGTGAACACAGTAGGTACCAGACTGCAAGTTTAGTCTAGTCATGTATGAAATAGCTTTTGAATAGTCATCTGGAAAATTGAAGCATTTCCAGCTGCATGTGTAAAGCAAGTTGAAATTTGTGTTACTGTTAGCCTTTGCTGCACATAAGAACAGTGTGACAGCAGAATTGTGAAATATCCATTTTCCTTTGGTGTAAATACCTTCTGCTGCTTCCTTATCAGCCAGCTTCAAAACCTCTTACAATGAAGCAATTCTTCAGATCTGAGATGTTAATGCTAGTGTTTGTCTTTTTGCTTCCCTTGATGAAAAATTAATGAATGATGAATGAATGAACAGTTCTGCCCTGTTTATGCTTTTTTTCTTTTCATGCTTGGATGCCAGGATGCATTTACTGAAACAGCAGCCAGGGTTGCTTTTTGACTTTTGAGATACATTGGACCAGGGTAACTTACAACAGGAATCCTCATTCTTAGGGCTCTGGATCTTGCAGAATTTAAGCGGGTAACAACTGCCACAGCTTTCAGTGAAGGACAGCCCAGAGCATCACACAGCTCTTGTAATGTGCTAAACATAGGACACAGGCAAAGGTTTTTCAGATCTTGTTTATTTCTGCTTACTGCCTCACCAGCTGATTGAATAATTCAGTATGCCACTGGCAGACTCTCCCCCTAAACAGAGGCAGGAGAGAGTATGCACGTCACTGTCGTGAGCCTGTGTGCATGGTTTTCCTTTGGAGAAGTTGCTAGGGGGAGCAGAGGATGAAAACCGAACCCAAGACAGAACTTAACACCTCTACTGTGTAGATCTGCCATTTGATCATTTTCATTTTGTTCAGGGGGGAATAAAGACAGTCTGACTTCCCATTCCACTTTGCTTGGGCATTTTGGTTCTGTGAAAGTGACCCAGGAGCGGTTCCCCACATGCAGCCTAGGCCCCTCTGCACCCAAGACCCCTGTGTAATAAGTCTGGAACGCTGGCATCATAACAGCAACCTGCCTTCCCCATCCTGTTACACAGGACAGTGTTTAACCTGGGCTGCAGCATGTTCTCCTGCCCTACCTTCTCTCAACACAGGCACAGCACACCCATTTTCGGGGGTACAGAAGCTCTCTGAAAGTGTCCAGCAGGTTCTGGCTTAGTGGTGTAACAAAAGGTAGCTACTGGTTCCCACTGGCAAGAAAAGGCAGCGTGTGGTCCACTGCATATGGTAACTCGAAGCTCAACATGGTAAACAATGGTCCCAGTAAGCCTGGATGATGATGGTACCTCTCAATATTTTCTGGTAGCTCTCCAAGGATTTTACTGAAGAGGAAGGCTCTCTGCCAGCCAAATGTGTTTCTCTGCAGTGATCTGCTCCCAATTTGTTAAGAGAAGCACCCTTCTGTTCTATTCAGCATAACAAACCATATTTCTTAGCAACAGTTTCACAAAGAGCTGTATCTGAATTTCCTTCCTTTTGATTTAGAGCAAGGGATGAGTCAGAAAGCAGTATATGATTTTTCTCAATCTCCCAGTCTTATTTGGTTACTAACAATTTTTTACTTTTTTTGGTTACTTACAATTTTGACCGGTCATGTCAGGAATTAACACAGGTCTTGATTATACATTAAAAAAAATAATTGGACAGATTAAGTAGCTTTCAACACTTGCATTTCCATTTCCTCTGTTTTCCCAGGAGTCTAATTTAGACCACATGCACATGCTGGTAGCTCCTGGGTAATTCAGGAAGAGGCTGATACTCCAAAATGCAACCAAGCAGACATTTTTCAGTGGCTTTCTCCTTTCCAGTGTAAGCACAAGCTTATTTGTAGGACTTTTCCACGTTTCTAGGAGCCATTTGGCCTAGAGCTAGCAAGATGAGCCTCTACTCAGATCCATCACTGACAATCCCTTGTAAATATCATTGTGGGGGCAGTTGTTTTAATAATGACTGTGTGGCAATTCCATACACCTTGAGACTCAACGTAGCTCATCAAAAATCCATGACTGTCTGGTTGCCTGAGACTGGATATTATCATCTGGAACTTTCCTTTCTGTAGAACAACCTTGTGCTGTTGCCTCCTTCATTTGTGAAGAAATGCCAAAATGTAGATGTTGGCATATAAAGCCCCATTTGCACCATGTGTCAAATTCCTTACAGGAACTGGTGGCACTCAGTAATTTGTAGGACAGCTCTACTCAATCTTCCTAAATTTAATAATTTAAATGCCTGGAGATTTCACTGAGTATTTCAGTAAGATGAGCTTTCTTTTAAAATGTAGAACCTGAGAGAAAAAGCAAATTCTGAAAGACCTTTATCTAAACCCAAGTATTAGATTTCTAAAAATATATCCCTGGAAAATAATCCTTTTAGATATTGTAGGTATTCTTCTATCCACAAATCCAGTGTCTTAATATAAAACCAACAAATGCTTTGAAATGTTTAGTCCTCAGAACCCATTAAGAGGATCACGATAAGCCTTCTCTCCTCCCACACTCCACTTTTACCTCTGCTAACAATGGCCACAGAGGAGACCAGCTGATGAGGATGCTTGTGGTATTTAGTAGGTGTAGTGAAACAAATGATTCATTTGCAAAGACCATGAAATAAACTTCCTAACATCCCCATTAGACAGAAACATGCCAGGAGTAGAACTCCAGAAGTGAAACAATGGGAACTTCAGCTAGGTTGCATTGCTACTGGGATACATCTACTGAATAGTTTCACTCGGGCCACTGAATTTTCTGTGATGTGATGATGAGTCACAGACATTTTGTATGTGTTTTTCATTAGAAGTGTTTCCTTCCATAAAGCTTACGGAGGTCTTCCAGATATCTAAAATTCAATGAGTGAAGGAGTAGCAGTCTGCAATGTCATCTCCACTCCTGCCTCAGGATAAATTCAGTGAAGTTTAAAGCAGCTGGATTTGAAGAAGGAATGGAAGAGATCAGGATTTTTTTCCTCTGTAAAGGAAAATACGCTGTTCTTAACAGAGTCTTATGGCTTCTTAAATGACTTGATCTTCAGCCTCTGATTATCTAGGATGACATCAGGGTGACATACCCATAAACTTCAGCAGATCTTCACCAAGTGCCTGAACATTGTGTGAAAAGTACATAGCACGGTTGGCCAGAGGAAAGTGAGGCAGTTATTTGAATCAAATTTTGAGAACACCAATTTGTGGATTTCACTCTTCCTAGAAAGCTATGCAGGGGAAGGAGTTTTAGAATGGATATTGTAATAAAAAGAACATACAAACCCCTGCACTCCCAGATTAACTTAAACTCTCAGATTTCTTCTAGTTGCTTTGTTTGGGCAGTGCGTCATTTTGGGCAGGACACGCCATACGCTGAATTGTTGCAACACGCATTTGAAGATTTTCCCCCAGCACTACAGTAGCCCGTGGGCTTCCTGGGGACCATCTTTTATGTGCTAAACTGTTATTAGATCACCTATTACTTATTCTGGAACATATACTAAGAACTAGTCACAAGCCACCAAGTAATGAGAGATAATTAAGAAATTTAAAAACTGAACAGTGATGATGAGGAATTCAATCTTACTCACCCTTACACATTTTAATTGGAAATATGAGCTAATATTAAGGAGAGGTAACTTCAGCACACTTAAGAAGTGCCATCATATGAAATTAAGAGATCTAGATTTTTACCAGTGGAATTATCTAAAATATTCCAACAACATGTAACTGAGAAATACCTAACTTATGGAAACAGATTCCACTTCATGGTAAAACTTGGAATTTTATGGTC
Source organism: Syrrhaptes paradoxus (assembly GCA_013400615.1). Lineage (NCBI taxonomy): Eukaryota > Metazoa > Chordata > Aves > Pterocliformes > Pteroclidae > Syrrhaptes > Syrrhaptes paradoxus. The sequence continues at coordinate 83,336 of VZTO01000091.1, forward strand.
AGGGTTCCACTTGTATAAGCTGTAAGTCCCTGAAAAACACAGTTTTTTCTACTGAAAGTGGCAATTAAGTCCCTAGTTTCAATTGTACTACTAGACATCCATCTAAGACAGTGAAGAATATGAAATGAAGAGCATTAGGCTTTTCTTATTGGATATGCTGTGCTTTAAAACGTATTTTATTGATCCTAAAATTACAAGATCAATTACTGACATTTTCTTGAAGATCAATCTTGGATTAAATGGCAAAATGAAGAAAAGGTTTTCATGTGTACTATGTCCAAAAGCAGAAACAGATTGCCGTTCTCATGTGAACATTCATAAACCTTTTCTGATGATTAAATAGTATGTCTGAAATATATCTAAGTTATACCAGCCACCGTAGCGTTTTTTGGTGAACCAAATAAGTCCTACAGTGAAATCAAGCTTTTGAGTAAAATCTGTACTACTTGAATACAATTTCGCTCTAACATAATTTTTTCCTGTTTTTAGATTCATGTATATTTTGTCAATTACAATGCAAAGTATAAGTAACAGATTTAAGCAAGGATGTTGGAGTGTGAAAATAATTAATGTGAATTGCTAACAGGTTGGTGGGAATACATTTTTTCCACATGAAGGCAAATTCCGTCGCACCAAAGACAGCAGACTTGCTTTTCCACTGTTTCATCCTGTGACTATCTGCTATTACCTGCTAATGGGACAGGAAACCTGGGACCAGTCCGCTACCAAATCAGTACTCCACTGTGACGAAAAGAGCAGTATTTTGTCTGTTCTTCCCTTCCTTTGAACAGATGTGAGTAAAGCTGTGAGCAAATTTAAACAAGCTGTGGGGCAAAAAAGCAGCCTTGTCATTACTTCAGCTAAGCAAAATGGAGAATTGATAGCACATACATGATGTTTCTCTTCTGTTCTCCCTGGTTTTGCTACTTAAGGCAAAAGCCTTGCATTTAACATCCTCCAGCGACATGAATTGATCAGGCTTGCATTCGCCTTGACAATCATGTGACAGGGAATGGAAAACAGAGGGACAGTATAAGCCCTCTCAGGTAATTAACCTACGCTCCAATGTTTCCCACACCAGCCTATTTTCAATTTCGGCACAGTACACTTTATACACTCTAACATTATTGCTCAGAAGACAGAGTGATGATTCAGGTTTACTAAAAATGGCTTCACAATACTGCAGTCATGCTCGTGAAGCTTCATCTTGTATCCTGTATTTATAAGTTTCTTCTCAATGAGAAATAAATATGTGTGGTGTTTTATCAGAAAAGTTAGTCACCAGATACCTGAAACACTTGTATACCATCTTTAAGAAAACATGGCTTGTTTGGTCAATTTGCCTGCCAATTTTTTTCCCTGTTTTCTAAAAAAACATGTGTAATACCATAGGTGACCTCCCTTAATACTGCTGTCCATACAAATAATAAATAACTGAGAAATAATATGCCACTGCTGCATCCTGTCATGCTAGAAGATTAATATTACTTTAAAGATTATTTAGAGTAGGTGTTACATGTCATTTGTGCCCAGATCCACTGAAGTCAATGAAATGACTCCTACTGGCTTCTGTGGGAGTCCAACTTGGACATTATCCTGGCAATCTGTCCACCACTAAACTAAAATATTACAGGGGATAAAAACCCAAATGAAGAAAAGTAGAAATCCAGGAACTGAAACTGAGCCACAAATAAATATCCTAATTCAATGGCATTCTGAACAGACTTAAATAAAACACAAACACACTCACACACGTGCGTACACATACACACACACTCAAAAAGAAGGTATGAATTTAACAATGTTAAAAATTCATAGTTTAAAATTGTTTACATTTAAACAATTGAGTATAATAGGTAGCTTTCTTGACTTTCCATTTATTTCCCTGAGCACTGATCTTTGGAACATGTGGAGCTTCAGAACTGTCTAGTTCATAATTCCTAAAAGAGTTATCTTAAGTAAAATACTGTCCTTTTTATGTCAAAAATGAAATCCTAAATTAAAACTAAGATACAGCTTCCATGAACTACAATGTATATAGCCAATTTTTAAAAGCCAACAACTATTATTACACTTCTGCATCTGTATTTAGGTACCTAGCTTGTCTGTTTTTCAAAATCACCCTGCAGCCCAGCAGTTCCCATTTAATTCAGTACAGGGTACTATGCAGTCTCATAGAACTCATCTAAATGGAGACCTACATAAAGATTTGCTTTCTTGCTTTAGTTACTTACTTTGCAAAATCTTGGATCTATGAGCAATACAATATATTGTGGGTTTACTTTTGTCCCTAAATTAGTATCATAGCTAAAGACTACAGGACTTTCCAGTCACTTTCCTCTAAGGGGTTACGGAGGTGCATCTGCAGAAAGCCAGCATAAAACCAGTCTTCAGTATTAAAATGGGACTTAGCTAGGGCATATGTTTTAGGCTGGCGTTCTGCACAAGGAAATCTGCTGGACAAAAAGAGCTGTATTTTACATTTCTGCTATTTAGAACTTGTCAGATTGGCAACTGCTGCTTTTAACTGCCTTCTCTAGATTAGAGCTTTGTGAGCTTCACAGACATCAGTTTGCAATTTTAAGACTTATAAGGCATTCTGCATTTTAGATTATATAAAGTATGCAAGTCAAAACACTTTAGAAAACAAAACACTGCAGAGAGATTTGAATATTTTTAGGCTAAAATATTCTCTCTCCAATTCTAAGGCTGTAAATTACATCAGTTTCTCTGCAGCCAAAAATTTAAAAATAATTTTCCATCAACCACAGAAATACATTGTAACTTTGCATTTCCTTAACACTCTCTCTCTCTGGGTACCTGATACACTGGCATTATGCAGCAGGATCCAAACACAGGATTAACGGAAACGTTATTTTGTAATATTTGATTTCAGTATACCGCATCTGGGGGGAGGAGGTACCAAACTAAATGCAATCTGAAGAGTTGCTTTTTGGTTCTTTGTGCAACATGAAATGAAGCCTTTACCTGTTCTCAAATAATGTAATAAAATATGCCTAACCTGCTTCTCTTTAATTAGCACTTTCTTACACTAGCTGGTACTGGCATTCCACAGCAGAATCCAAAAGGAGGATTTAGCAGTTTTTCTCTTTGCAGAAAGCCTTTTTAATACCTCTAAATTCAGAAAGAGTTAACAGCATACAATCCCATCATTCTACCTCAGACCCCCACCCCCCCTCTTCAGGAACTAAAGTTATCTCTTTTTTTTTTTTTCAACAAAAAAGAAAATTATTGTTTTGTAATAGGATTATAAATACTGTTTCGAAAACACATTTGGAAGATGTCTTCCAAGATGGTTTATCCTTTTTTTTTTTTTCTTTAAAACTGTGACCACTGCACCATTTAAGGCTGTTTTACAATATATATAGATATATCTCAAATAAAACTTTAATATTATTCAAGCTTACCAGATTGATGAATTGTAACAGGTAAAATGGAACTCTTTACAAGGTAAACCATGTAGTTGTACAAAATAGAATTAAACTCTTCACCTGTGTAAAACAAAAAGAAATCCTGCCTCGCATTAAAAACACAGAACCTGTTTACAAAAAGGAATGTGTATGACATTTGGACTTCCTTTTAACTGCCATATACTAGCAACATCTCAGTTGTTTTAGTAAAGGAACTAATCATCAATTTTAAACTGCAGTGAATTTACCAAACATTTTCACTATAGACTTCTGAAAGCTTTTACAGTAAGAAGTTATCAACAAAAGCAGGCACGTTAGTGTACAAAAACGTTGTTGATCTTTTTTCCTGTTTCTTTTTCAAAGTGCAGGTTTTTCTCAATGTGCATCTTACAAGACCAACGAATGTTTTAACTCACTAAATCTTAAAACAGAACTCAATTCTCCCAAGGAGTTGTGTAAACGTTAAAGATCCCCAATATACCTCTAGTAAACGTGACACAAATGTCTCTGCGTTGTTTAGAAATTTAGCTCTTTTGAGAGGTAAAGAAGCTTCATGACACCTTTTCCTTACATTGGCTGGTTATCATAAATGGGTAACTCTGGACTGCTAAAGCTGGAGACTGATGAATCACTTGAAGGGAACTAAACTTGGCTACGGAGGAGAGGCAGCGGGAGGAACCAACCCTCAGGCATTTCTGGAGAAGCCTTTGGAAAACTCAGCCGCCGGCGGACCAAGGGATGGACAAACGGACAGAGGGTCGGTCTGAGGGACGGATGCAGGGAAAGGAAGGGGAAAGCAGGGAGAAAGGAGAAGCTTCCGCAGAGCCAGAGGCACGGCGGCACACCGCCTGCGGCTCGCTGCGCCCGTGGTGGCGGGGCCGTCCCATCGGTGGTGTCGAGGCTGTCCCCGAGATCCGCGGCGGCCAGGTGCTGGCGGGCCCGCTCCCGCTCCTGGAGCCGGTCCTGCTCCCAGCTCTCACGGCGAGCCGGGGGCCGGGCGGTGACCCGGTCGTCCCGCCGGCGGTCAGCGCTAGGTGCCGTGGGCGCAGGGTTCTCCAGGGTAGATCTCCTCGTAGGCGGGAGGCTGCTCGCTGGGCAGAGGGTAACAGTAGGGGTAGGAGGCGTTGAGCTCGGGGTCCATGGGCGAGTAGCCAGGCAGCTCGACGGAGGGATGTCCGCCGCAGTGCACCTCCACGCCGGCCTCGTCGAAGACGTGGAAGACGCCGACGTTGATGTAGGAGACGGCTTGGAAGGGGCAATCCCCGGGGCTGAGCTCAGGCTCGCCAACCGAGAAGAGGGAGCCCTGGCTATGGCGCGGCGCCCGCCGCCCGCCGCCTTGCCGCCGCCGGCTCCGCCGCCCGCCCGTCGCCGCCGCTGCCACCGGTGCCGCTCGCCGCCGCCGCCGCCGCCGCCCGCGCTGCTGCGAGGCCTTGTAGTTCTTGACGAGAAGCAGGTTGAGCAGGCCCAGGAGGCACTCCAGCGCGTTGAAGACGGTGGAGAGCACTAAGCCGCGCTGGTAGTCCCGCAGCTTCTGGCACCGCAGCGCCGCGGCGGAGCCGTCGGGGGCTGCGGGGCCGCTCCGCGGGCGGGCCGCGCCGCCGGGCTGCAGCAGGCAATAGTGCGAGTACTTCCTCTCCACCAGCGACACGGTGTCGCCGTCGATGACGGCGCCGGCGAAGGCGCTCAGCACGCCCAGCATGAACACCAGCACGCCCAGCAGCAGGAAGTTCTGCCGACTCCCGGGCGGCGTCTTCTCCACCGGCCCCGACGGCGCGGCCGCCGCCTCCCCTTCGCCGAGGCCGCCGCTCGCCGGGTCCGGGTCCCGCGCCGCGGTCAGGGCCGAGGCCGCGGCAGGAACCGGCGCCGCGGGCGCCTCGTCGGGTGGGCGGCAGCAGAGCAGCGCGGCGGCGAGAAGAGAGAGGCCGGCGGCCAGCAGCAGCCCCGAGTAGAAGGCGCCGGCGGCGGTGCCCAGACGGAAGGGCTCTCCCTTGAGCTCGGAGCCCAGCGAGAAGCACTTGAGGCCCACGGCGGCGGCGCTGAGGGCGCAGGCGAGCAGGAGGCAGCTGGAGAGCGCGGCGCAAGCTCCCCGCACGCTCCACTTCATCCTCCGCGCCGCCGCCGCCGCCGCCGCCCCGCCGCCCGCCTCANTCGGCCGCCACCGCCTCCTCGTCCCCGCCCGCCCTCTCTTACCGCGGCGGCTGCGGGAAGGCGATTAATTATGGATGGGAGCCGCGGCGGGTGAGGGCGTGGGGGGCGCAGTTCGCCGGCCGGCAGCTGGTGGCGGGGGAGAGTGTGACCGGCGGCTCGGCCCGCCTCGGCCCGGGGGCGGCGAGCCCGAGCCCGCCCCTCCCCCCGAGTGGTTCGGTGAGCACGGGGAGGGAGATGCAGCTAGGACAAGAGACGGTGGGGGTTTGGAACCCCCCTCAGGTTCCGATGTGAGGGGCTGCGGCTTGCTAACGTGCTCGCGTCCTCTCTCTTTTTTTTTTTTTTTTTTTTTTTTTTTTTTCCCTTCTCTTGCTCTTGCAGGAGGCCGGCGGGCTGCCGTGCCATCCCTGTGACTGCGTTGCGGTGTGTCGGCGGCTCTGATGGAGCTCACCGAGCCCTCCGTGGCGTCCTGCCCGCTGCAAACCCTTTGCCCCCGCGGAGGCGGCGTCCCGCGGCACGCCTCTTTGTTTTGTGCTCTGCCGGCAAACCCCGGTGGGATTGCCTGCGGCCGGGTCACGCACGCTGCTCCGTGGGCGGCGGGGCTCGGGGGCTTACTGCCCGCGGGGTCGCATCCGGGGACGCCCTGTCCGGGAGCGCCTGCAGCACCGGTGGGTGGAAGCCGGTGTTCAGGGGGAAGCCGCCACCTGCCCCGGCACAGGTTGGCCGGCGGCTCCGCGGGGAGCACCTGGGGTGGCCTCCCGAAGGAGACGTGGGAACCTCAGCCTCTGAGGGGGGAGCAGAAGGATCGTCCCTGTGCTGGCAGCCAGGCGCCGGACTGGGAGGGGGGCTCGTCCTTGCCTGTCCCTTTTCTTTCTGGGAAGCTGGAGCCTCCAGCTCCCCCATTTTCTCCTTCAGCTGTGCTTACGCCAGCCTTGCTGGATATTTTTAGCCAGCTCTGCTGATTAGCATTCAGGGGAGCAAGTGAGGAAGAGAAAGCTGTTTTCCAAGCCGTTTTCTCTTCCCTTTCCAACAGGGCAATGTACCTGTTGGTGGCAGGAGATGTGCACGGGGCATGATGTGGTGTTTAAGCTTTCTCCAGGGATGCAGCCCTGCTCCCACTGTCCTGTCAGGGCAGTCCCCATTGGCACCTCCCTGGGCAGCGCCAGCACCTTGCTGCAGGCCTAGGCTGGGCCAGGCAGCTGGGCCTGGGGCTTCGCTCAAGGAGCTGCTCATCCCTGAGAGGTTTCTGGGCTGTGCATGGGGCAGTGGCCCTCCAAGGGCCCTTGGTGGGATGCTGCTCTGCCTGGAGTCCAGCCCTCCCTGGTAGCACCATCCAACAGTATTAGGGACTTCAGGAGGACATGTCGTCCTCTCCTTTGGGGCCACACAGGCAAAGGTGTTTTGCCCCTGCCTTCCTGTTCACAAAGGGGCCATGGAACACTTTGACTGTGTGAGGAAACACAGCAATATGGGTAGTTCAGGGCTGGCTGGTCTGTGGCTACCTGATCCCCTTACTGGGTTGTAGTAAGGGGATCAGGTAGCCACATTCTTGTGTCCCTCCAGGAGGGGTGGCTGGGCATGCCACCCACAGTCATCATCAGCTCTTCTCCTTCCCAGGCTCTCCCTGGCTCCTGAGGACTAGGATGTGTGTGTCTGCTGCTCTGTGGCCATGTGAAGATTTTTCCAGTAGGGTCTGACACTTTGGCTCTGCTTGTTTGGAGTGCTTGGACTGCTGGGGAAGATCTTCAGATGTCTTTAAAAGAACTCACCCTATGTCCTTATGACTCTCCAAAAGTAAATGCATAGAGGGCACACAGCATTTTACAAAATAAAGCATCCATCTCCTGAAGCCTCTGTTTGAACTCTAAACATTCCTGGGAAAGCACATGTAAACTCTCAGTCCAGTGTGGGTGTGGAGAGGAAGGATCTGTAGCTAGTGACAAGTAAACACTTAATGAAATAATTATATGGAGAATGCGTGAAGTGCCTTCCTCCCTGACACACAACATAAACTTGCATGTGAGGGAAATGTGTGATTTATATAATTTCATTGTTGCTGTCAAGAGCTTAAGGGGGTTCAAAAAAGGATTAACCGTTATGAATAGTAAGAACATTCACTTAACAATAAATAAAAAATTAAGAAGGGATCTCAGCCTTTATGCGTCAAATTATTAATCAGCTTTTATCTGGCAATGGTTAGGGTAGGAAAAGGAAACCTTCCATTGGACACAGATTGTTCTTCCAAAGAAACTCCAAAGAGTTTCTTGCTATTTCTTTCCTGCTTCCTGTTTTGGCACCTGCCAGAAGTGGGTAGCAAGGCTTCTCCAGCATGGTCCCTTACATGTTCCTACAGCTATCTCAGCTGTGCAGTCTTCCTCATCTTGAATGTCATCTTCTAAGGAAAGGTCACTAATTTCCCTGTGTGATAGGAGACTGATCTCGGGTAGCACCCCTAAAAAGCTGTGGAGTGTGAGAGGCCAGGCTGATGCACAAGTTTAATAATGTAATTAGTAGTGCTGCTACACCTTTTTATTCCTCTTGTGAAGCAACTAGTTGCTGTTAACCTTTTCCAAAGCTTACCTGTTTCTCCCCAAAATGTCTCTCTGGCTTCCAAGTACCATGTTCACTATGCAAGGCTAAAAGTTTCACTACCAGTATGTGTCCCTCTGTGTTATTTGTTTTTTATAAACCTTACATATATTAGTGTCACTCTGAGTTTGCACAATTTTTCATATTGTTGTTTACAGCTTTGCACTGTGGCACATTTTCAGTAGGAGAATACTTTAACATGCACACACAGACACAGAATAAGGTTATTAGCGTATCCTGCATGTTGAAGTTCAATTGTCTTTGGGTAAAATGTCCAAAAACATGGTAAGGGTGTTGTTATATTAATAATAACAGGCATAAGACTCTTTAAAATACTCTTACCACATATATATCTTACATGGAATAATTTATTGATGATTGAGTTGAAATTACTGTAAAAACTGAATGACCTACTAGCCTAAATAGAGGTCAATGGAGAGTTCTCTGGATCCCAGAAGGTACTGTTTAAAACCTCAGTCCTAGCTGGTTGCCCTTTCAGATCAAGGTTAGGATGCCTATTTGCATGTTCATAACTGATACATACATCTGTGTCTGATTAGTCAGCTGGGTCTGCCTGCTGGAAGAAGAGTATCCATGTACAACAGAAGATGACAGAAAGGCAAGCCACTTGGCCATATTAGTTTGTCACCTAAATCAGTCACTGTGGACATGTTGGTTTGTTAGCCTCAGTTAGTAGCAAAGTCTGGACCTGATGGAACTCTACTAGAGCTGCTGACTATAGGGTATGGTAGGTGTCACATGTTTCAAGCCTCTGGGTGTTAGTTTTGTCTTCGAGCTTTGTTAGTCAGATTTTTCCTTTTTGCCAAACCATCATATTTGAGAAGTCGTGGCATTCTGGTGAAGTACCCGCAGACTGGAAAAGGAGAAACATAACCCCCATTTTTAAAAAAGGAAATAAGGAAGACCTGGGAAACTCCAGGCTGGTCAGTCTCACCTCTGTGCCTGGCGAGAGCATGGAGTGAATCCTCCTGGAATCCATGCTAAGGCACATAGAAAACAAGCAGGTGATTGACGACAACCAACACGGCTTTACCAAGGGAAAATCATGCCTGACAAATTTGGTGACCTTCTATGACAGGGCCACAGCGCTGATGGATAAAGGAAGGGCAACTGACATCATCTACCTGGACTTGTGCAAAGCCTTTGACACAGTCCCACATGACATCCTTGACTCTAAGTTGGAGGGACATGGATTTGACAGAAGGACCACTTGCTGGATAATGAATTGGCTAGATGGCCACACTTGAAGAGTAGTGGTCAATGGCTCAATGTCCAAGTGGAGACTGGTGAGGAGTGGTGTTCCGCAGGGGTCGGTACTGGGACCAGTGTTGTTTAACATCTTTTTGGAGACATGGACAGTGGGATGGAGTGCACCCTCAGCAAGTTTGCTGACAACACCAAGCTGTGTGGTGTGGTGAACACGCTGGAGGGAAGGGATGCTATCCAGAGGGACCTTGACAGGCTTGAGAGGTGGGCCCATGCAAACCTCAAGAAGATCAACAAGGCAAAAAGTAAGGTCCTGCATGTGGGTCAAGGCAATCCCAAACACAAAAACAGGCTGGGTGGAGAACGGATAGAGAGCAGCCGTGAGGAGAAGCACTTGGGGGTGTTGGTAGATGAGAAGCTCAACATGAGCCAGCAGTGTGCACTTGAAGCCCTGAAAGCCAATCGTGTCCTGGGCTGCATCAAAAGAAGCATTAGCAGCAGGTTGAGGGAGCTGATTCTTCCCCTCTGCTCTGCTCTCGTGAGAACCCACCTGGAGTACTGTGTTCAAAAAAGACCTGGACCTGTTGGAACAGGTCCAGAGGAGAGCCATGAAATTGGTCAGAGGGTTGGAGCACCTCCCCTATGAGGACGGGCTGAGAGACTTGGGGTTGTTCACCTTGGTGAAAAGAAGCCTCTGAGGAGACTTAATAGCAGCTTCCCAGTACCGGAAGGGGGCCTACAGGAGAGATGGGGAAACACACTTTATCAGGGAGTGTGGTAACAGGACAAGTGGTAACGGGTATAAGCTGAGAGAGGGTAGATTTAGATTAGATATTAGAAATAAATTTTTCACTATGAGGGTGGTGAGGCACTGGAACAGGTTTCCCAGGGAAGTTGTGGATGCCCCATCCCTGGAGATGTTCAAGGCCAGGCTGGATGAGGCTTTGAGCAACCTGATCTAGTGGAAGGTGTCCCTGCCTATGGCAGGGGGGGTTGGAACTAGGTGATCTTTAAGGTCCTTTCCAACCCTAGCCATTTTATGATTCTATGATTCTAATTGTGCAAATCAAAATTTATCACAGTTCTTTTCAAGGGTTATTTTGGTGGACTTCAGAGCAGGTGTATAAGGTTTTGTGGGTGTCCTGGGTTAAGCTGAGACAGAGTTAATTTTCTTCATAATAGCTAGCAAGAGGCTGTGTTTACATGGCTGCCAAGGTCTTTCAGCTTCTCTGTCTGTCTGCAGACTGGAGAAGCTGGGAGGGAGCACAGCCCTAGTTACTAGCTTAGGATTTGATCTTAGGTTCATGACTGAGATGCAAAGTGGCCAATAATCTATTCCAAAACATACACATCATGCCCAGTATGTAGTTGAGGACCCTCCGGAAGATCGGCTGTTCTGGTTCTGGATCTCTTTTGCTCTGGGTCATCTCGCACCAGGTGGTCACTCTCCCAAGGCTTTCGCCCGCCCGACCCTGGTCAGCTCTCGGTGTGGGACGCTCGGACTGCTATCTCCATTCTGTGAGTGTGCTTTTGGGACTCTCCCTGCTCCGGGATCGTTAGCCGGGAACAGGCTGAGTCTTGGTCATTGGGTGGGGGGCAGTATCACTGTGTATCACTCATTTGTATATTTGTATATAGTATTGTTTTCAATATTGCAGTTTAGTTATTAAATTGTTCTTATCTCAACCCACAAATCCTCTTTTCCTTTTACCCCTTTAATTGTCTCCCCTGTCCTCGGGGTCGGGGGGAAGAGGGAGATTGGGTCAGTGGCTGTGTGGTTTGGCCCCCAGCCAAGGGCAAACCCATCACAGAAGCTTAACAAAGACAGGTGTGAAGTCCTGCACCTGGACAGAATAACTGAAGGGCCCAGTACAGACTATGATCTATGTGGTTGGGGAACAGCCTTGCTGAAAGGGACCTAGAGGTGCTAGTGGACAACAAGCTGAACCTGAGTTAGCAGAGAGATATTGCAGCAACAAAGGTAAATTAGGTCCTGGGCTGCATTATTAGCAGGGATACAGATATGATCATCTCACTCTACTCATTGGTTGTCAGGCCACACCTGGAGTGCTGTGTTCAGTTCTGGTCCCCACAATTCAAGAAAGAGATGGACTGACTGGAGAGGGTCCAAAGGAGGGCTGGAAATGATCAGAGGGCTTGAGAGCCTGGCCTACAAGGTAAGACTGTAGGAGTTAGGTCTCTTCACCCTGGAGAAGAAAAGGCTCAGGGAGACCTCATCACAGTATTCCAGTACTTAAAGGGTGGCTACAAAGAGGACAGAGATGCTCACCAGGAGAAGACAAGAGGTAAAGGGTACAAGTTGCACCAGGAAAGGTTTCATTTACAGTGAGAACAATGTATCACTGGAGCAATCTCCCCAGGGATGTGGTAGAGTCCCCATCACTGGTGGTTTTCAAGATGCGACTAGACAGGATGCTAGATGATCTCATGAAAGTTCCTGTTCCCAGGAAAGTTTGGACCAGATGATCTTCTGAGGTCCCTTCCAACCTGGAACAACCCCAGCCTAGGCTGTTTGGTTGTTCTGTGCAGCAATTCTTGCTCTTCTGCACTGAGGGCAGAGTCAGACTCTCCCTGCTCTGGGATTATTAGCCGGGAACAGGCTGAGCCTTGGTCATCAGGTGGGGGGCAGTATCACTGTGTATCACTCCTTTGTATATTTGTATATAGTATTATTTTCAATATTATTGTAGTTTAGTTATTAAATTCTTCTTATCTCAACCCACGAGTCCTTTCTTCCCTTTACCTTTTTAATTCTCTCCCTATCTTTGGGCAGGTGTGGGGAGGGGCAGGGATTGAGTGAGCAGGTGTGTATGGGTTGGCCCCCAGCCAAGGGCAAACCCATCACAGTGGGACACCACCAGCCTGGGACATGTGTTCCCAGTGCTTTCTTCATGACCATAGGGTGAGTTTTCTGTGTCTTACAGGGGAAGCCATTTATGGCCAGATCCTGCCTCCACAGAGGGGTAGGGAACTTTGGTCCAAGGATTTTTTTAGTTTACAGGACAGCTGAGGGGCTGTGCTTGCTGGCTGCTGGTTGCGAGTGAGCACTGTCGTGACCAGCAATACAGGCTTGCTTTACTCACTGTGCACAGAGCTGAATGTTGGCAGTAAGGTGCAGATCAGCCTCTTAACTTTTTGTGATGACTCAGTGGCACAAAGGACGACAGCTATTAATTATTTGCTCTCCAGCCTGGAAGCTAAATTGTGTGTTTGTAAAATAGATGGAGATCTTCAGCTATGCCACCAAAGGGCAAAACACTGCATTATTTTATTGTCTGCCTTTCCTCACACACTGCATTTATGGTAAGATATATGTGTTGTTATTTCAATGCTAGTTTGATAAATGCGTGTCATAGCTTTGACTGTTCAGTAATGATGGCTGTGTAACCTCCAATAACTTATCCTGTTGCCTGCTACTTCTTTTTTTTTTTTTCCTGTTTCTATAGGGGACATTATGGACTATAAAATCTTTTTACAAAAATTGCTTTACGCACAGTTATTAAGAACACATTAGAAATTATAAATTTGAAACTCTGAAGATGGAATTTATTATGTTTCTTTCTGGTCCTTCTTCTTTTCTGTTTGCAAGGTCCACCAGGATGTTTCTGTGTGCTTGAGGCCTGTTGTTCTATTTTCACTGAGTTTTGCATGGAAGACTCATCTCTGCAGGGCATGTAAAGAAAATACTTTAAAGGGAACACATATTGGAAAAGGCCCTATGTCAGGCTGTAGGCTTGGAGCTAACTGGTGGCTGGACACTGATGAAAAAAACAGTGTCTAGAGATGTCACTTCAATGGGTGCCATTTAAAACAGGAAGCAGAGAGGCTGGGAAGAAAATGTAATAATTTAACATAGAGAAAGCAAACCCTGTGTTAGAAGCTGGAGGTGTGTAGTTGTCTTGGCAGCTATTAGCCCTACAAGATTTGGATTAAGGGAAGAAGAGTCTGAGAAATTAGGGTTATTGACACCACAAGGTCATTTGCACTGTAAGCTTGTGGGATGATTTATGTTGGAAAGGACCTTGGGAGAAGTGTAGTCTGACCTGATCAAAGCAGGGACATGTCTGAGGTCAAACCTGATTGCTCAGGGCTTTGTTCAGTCCATGTATCCTGTATCAGCAGCATTTGCCAATATTTGGTTAATCTGAGCACTGCAACCAGGTTTTTAGAAGTTGTTTGTTTCTTGACTCTGTTGCCTGGTCCTGGCTGCAGGTGATGCTGGGGCATCTGAGAAGACCTGTTCAGCACCCTGTGAAGAGTCTTTATTTATTTTAGTTTAAATGTCCAGGATATGAATGAAAAAGAATGGTTTCTCTGTGCAGCAGGAATTAATCTTTTCAGTCAGGTGGTAATTAATGTGAAGAACGTTCTTTGTTTACAGGGTTATAGAATAGGGCTGTCATGGTTGAACCCCAGCCAGGGTAAGCACCACTCCCCCCTACCCTGCCCATGGCAAGAGGGAGAGAATCAGAAGGGTAAAAGTGAGAAAACTCTTGTGTTAGGATAAAGACAGTTTAATGGGTAAAGCAAAAGCCATGTACGCAGGCAAAGCAAACCAAGGAATTAATTCACTACTTCCAACTGGCAGACAGGTGTTCAGCTATCTCCAGGAAAGCAGGGCTCCATCACACCCAACAGTTACTTGGGAAGACAAAACACTGTAACTCCAAACCTCCCCACTTCCTTCTCCTTCCCCAAGTTTTGTATGCTGAGCATGACGTCATATGGACTGGAATATCCCTTGGTCAGCCTGCTTGCTGGTGGGGTGGTGTGAGAAGCAGAAAAAGCCTTGACTCTGTATAAGTACTACCCAGCAATAACAAAAACATCCCTATATAATCAACACTATTTCCAGCACAAATACAAAACATAGCCCCATACTAGCTTCTGTGAAGAAAATTAACTCTATACCAGCCAAAACGAGCACATTTTCCACCTCTTATTCCATACTATTTACATTATGCTCAGGTCTCACACTATTCAGTACATTCTCATTTCCCACTACCAGCAAAATGTCCATAAATGTCCAAAAATGTCCATAAAATGTTAATTGAGTTCATTTAGTGCATGACTTTGGGCTCCATCTGTTGTGGTGGACATTCACGGCAGGAGAGGTGGTGTGTTGTGTGGAGTTATTGGTCACCAAAGACAGCTCAGGTCGGGTCACTGCTGTACTTGCCCTGATTCTTTTAAGGCTTGTCCTCCATTGATTCAGGTGGTTCCTGCTATAGTATTTCCTATAATATGGAACTCAAATCACAGGTTGCAATAATATAAAGGTATATCCGTTACAGTGTCCACCCCTGATCTCTGTGGTTCAGGTTATAGGGTTTAACACTGCAATGAACTCCTCCCCTGGCTCCTAGCCTGTCTACCAACAAAGGGTTCCTGCTGTAGTAATTCCCATAACATGAGGCTCAAATCCTCGGTTACAACTTAAAGGTATATCCGTTACAATCTCCACCCTTGGTCCTTTTGTACGAGGCCACAGGTTTTAACACTTCAATAAACTCTTCCCCTTGCCCCTGCTTTGGCTTGGACTTATCCACCTGCTGCAGTCCCTTAAGGGTGTAGCTGATCCAAGTGGAACCATATCTATGAGCCACTGGCACTCCAGGGGTATATCTACTGTGGCATAGACTTATCCACAGCTAGAGTAGCTTTAAGGTGCACCTGTTCCAATGTGGCCTTATCCATGGGTCACAATGCCTTCAGAGATATAACTGCTCCAGTGTGGCCTTACCCACAGCTACAGTCCCTTCTCGAGTGACCCTGCTGCAGCATGTCCTTTCTCATGGCTGCAGTCCCTCCAAGGGTGTACCTGCTCCGTAGTGGGCATATCCATGGCCACACACTTTGATGTGCTCCAGGATGACCTCCTGCAGAACCACTGATGCTTCAAGGTGTGCGTGCTGCAGCACGGTCTTACCCACAGTCACAGATGCTTCAAGGTGTACCTTCTCCAACGTGGACTTATCCATGGACTGCAATCCCTTCAGATTATAGCTGCTGTGGCACTGACATAACCATGGCCACAGATGCTTCAGGGTGTCCTGCTCCCACATGGACCCATCCACAGGTCACAGTCCCTTCGATTTGAGTTCACGCTGGAGTTACAACCTGTCCATAAAGCAACACAGAAACAGCAGTGATGCCCTGGCTGTCTTCCAGCCCAGGCACATATTCATTGCTGTTATCAAAATGTTCACAGGCGCAGCGGAATAAGATGATAAGCAGTACAGCAGTACAGCAAGCAGCAAAAGCAAAAAGCAGCCACCAATGAGCACAAGACTCTAATATACAGTAAGGCATGCAAGCCCCATGGCGAGCACAGGAGCCTACCAATTAACAACTATAAATAGCAATAACAGCTATAAAATTTATCTAGCACATTCCAATCAAATCCCAAACCCTTCAAGGTATTCTGAGGAGAGGTCAGATGTTTGCTGTGACATTAATAAAATCAGTTATTTGATAAATTACTCAAAAAAGGACATCTTTTCTTTGCTTAATTCACAGAATTGTTCAATTATGACCAATTTGCAGAAATTGTACCTGATGCTTTCCTAACTGCTGTCCTAATGGTGGGACCTGGATGGTATTTTATTGTGTAGGTTCTAGGAAATTGATAAGTTAATGATAAAAGATTGATGAACACTTTGACAGACAAAAGAACTCTCAAAATCCTTCTCTTTGGGCTCTCGGATTATTTCTGTGTTTCAGTTAAGTCTGCATATTTGGTGTACTACCTTATCCTTGAAATCAGTGCAGTGCAAAGGCTTAAGGATGACACATTTCTTAGCTTCTAGTGAGTCCTGCAATCATACGCCTGAGCAGCAATCATACACCTGTGCTTTGCTATCTGCTCAATGATAAACATGCTACAGAAAGATACCAAGAACTTCAGGAGGTCAACAGGCTCTGTTCCAGGTTCAGGGGAAGTGGAGATAACTTCATCACTTGGGAGAAAGGATCACTTAGCTGTGTGTCCTATCGTTTGGCATTGTACCATGCACTGAGTTGGGACAAATAACTTGTTTGCATCTGAGAGGAGGAAGGATGGTGTCCCAGGTGAGTTGATATGGATCAGATGTAATCTTTCTTGTTCAGTTTTTGAATGAGGTGTCTTATCAGCCTCATGTCTCCAGATCCAAATTTAAGTACTGGGCTTGATACAGAGACCTTGAAAACCCCCTACGTTGATGCCACTTTGTCTTAGAGGAGTCTGTCCTCAGAACGGGCCTTACTTCTGAATTTTAAATTTTTCTGTGCACCTACATTGTATTTTATCCAATAACTGTTTCATGTCAAGAGCATAACCTGCTCTTAAAGGAGGGACTGGAAGTCATCTTATAGTGAGTGCCCTGATAACCATGGTCCCTTTTTGGGTGGTGCTTCTTTTTTAACCCAAACAACCCTGAATTTGCTAGAGAAAGAAACTGCAAGGCAGGAGTGGAAGGGGAGAGCAGGTTCCCACTCAAGCCAGAGTTGTGACACTGGGAAAGTGTATCTTGGGATCCTCTCTGATCCCAATAATCTGGGAATCATTCTTCTGCCTGTGGCTAGTCTGTAGCAAAACAGATGTGGTGGGAAGGTGTAGTTTACTTGCCTTATGACTTCTTCCTTTGGCTGCACGTTGGGGCAAGGAATAATCTGGCTTGGTCCACGAAAACAAAGGCCATGGTGAGCCTGCCTTCATGGTGCAAGATTTCTCCTATGTAGATCTGAAGCCTGGGAAGTCCTTCCCTGATGCCTGAGGGCTTGGTGTGGTGAGCTGTGATTCCTGTTCTAGCTTGGTAACAAAGCTGCTGTTATAGCTGCCAGTCACACCTTGTCCCTCTGAGAGGTCTCTGTCCCTAGCTTGGTTGCTTGTCTAATCTTTCCCTAGCCTGTTATTGCAAGTGATCACCATCAAAATGCATCCTTTTTCATGTCAGTTGAGATCACTTGGAGGTGTAGGTTCGTTAGTGGTGAGGAATGAAGCCAGCAGAGCTGAAGGAGCAGCAGTTAGTGGGACATGGACAAACAGCCACCCATGGCAGCAGCTGCTGGGAGGAGCTGGCTCTCCAAAGGAGTGACAGGTTCACTGGAGACATAGTACTGCCCTTGGCATTTCTTGTTGGCTACTAGATTTTTTCTTTTTCACTTGCCTGCCTGGCTACCACAGGTGGTGAGCCACCTGTGGAGTGCTGTACACTGTTCAAGCCAGCATGACTCCAGCAGCCCTGCATCACAGGGCTGTTTTGGGTATAGTCTTTAATTCAGCTCCTGCCAGAATGAGCTCCATTCCTTACTCCCTTGAGGAGCCAGTATTGCAGCCTGCCATGTCGTGTTTCAGATCCTGACTTGCCTGGTCTGTGTGTTAGAAGTGTGGTGATAACGAGGCAGCACTGGGCTGTTCTTGAGTTCTTGGGATATTTGTAGACTGCATTTAAGGGATTGGTGAAAGTTCACTTTTTGTCAGGGGACTGAAATTCACCATATAAAGTCTGTCGCACCACTGGAAATATTTTAAGGTTAAAAAATGGTGGAAATTGTTAGCAAATCATGGAACACAAGGGACTTCGTAGGTCAGGCTAGGGAGGCTGCTGGTCCTGTACACGTCATGTCCCTGTCATGGTACTCATGAACAATTCCCACTTTTCTCTTGAAGTCTTTGTCTGCCTGTTGGAAGGCTGAACTGAGCCTGACAGCTCTGATGGTTAGAAACCTCCCTACTGTCTTCAATGTGAGATGTATTTTTTGTCCGGCTTGCATTCATTTGTTCTGTGCCAACACTGTCCTTTAACTTAAATGTCTCTTCTCTTTCTCTGATGTTTACTCTCTGGATGTATTTGTAGACAGCAAACATACCCCCTCTGATCTTTCATTTTGCTAGACTAAACAGGCCAAATGTTTTCTTGTCTTTCTTTTATTTTCTTTTTTTTTAACTAAAAACTCTTTGTACTCTGCAGTTTGGGTTCATCCTTAAGCACATAACCAGGAGAGTATGCTGCATCCTTGATGGTCTTACCAAGGCCTTGGATTATGGCATTAGAGCTTTCTCATCTCTGCTGGAAAGCCCTTGCCCAATTATCCTAGAATTTCTGACTGCTTTTTGCCCAGGTTCTTCCCATAGGAGGCTATACCCATATGTAGTGCAGCTCATTCTTTGTCCTCCACTGTTGTTCCCAGCTGTGGGGCTGCCAGCTGGCGGCACCGACAACCATTTACCTTGTTTGACTGATTTTTTCCCCCCAGTTTGTGTTATTCCAGTCCTCAAGGTAATTCAGCTTTTGCCTTTCTGATACTTTGAACCTCCTCTGTGTTGACAATACTGTTGTGCCTTCTGCTCCTCAGAGAACCCTGTTTGTTGTCGTTACTCACTCCACTCTACAACTTGCTGTCGTATACCTCTTAGCAAGCTTCTGCCTCACTTTTCAGCTCTTGTACCCATTTCCACCAGCTTAACATTTAGCTTTGTATATAATGCCATTTCACATGCTTCATTGAAGTCTGAAGGGAGAGGCAGTTTGGGACACCACCAAAGGAGAGTGGAATGTTCAAGTTCTGGGAGGCCTGTGCTATGTTTTATCTCTGTTTATTTTAAAGTGTGTCATTTACTAACCTCCTTCCCCCAACTCCCCAGCTTGTTCTAGTGCCTGGTATGTAGATCTAAATAACGTACCCAGACTTCTTCTTACTGTATTTCAGAAGGGACAAATAATTTGTTTTTCTCCACCATATTCCAAATTTTTGTTATATGATTATTATCTCCACCCTGTAGGTTTGTGTCTGCCAGTCCTCCTGTAGAACTATGTTGGAGCTGTCCATGCATCTCAATTTGACTATGTGAAGCTTTGTGAGTTTACGCTCCACTTGGAGTGAGATAGTTTCCTTGTCTTCAGTGCTTTAATTTCCGTGGGCTGCCTTGCCTTTGCTCTGGACTTGGTACCATCTTTATGGAAAGCTTGGCAGGAGAGTCATGAAAGATGCTGCAAAATACTTTTTTTTTTTTTTCTCTCTTCTGCTTACTGCCTAGCACCTCAAGATTTTATTTCCTTGTCTTCCTATTTACATAACTGGCAAGCTCATTTTTCTTCTTAATCTTTTGTGTAGTGTAGCTCTGCTTGACTCTTAGTAATTCTCACTTTGCTCTCCAACTCTTGACCATATTTGTGGGTGAGGCTTTCTTCTATTCTTGCTCTTCTGTTTGCATGTGCTTCATTTCAGCCTCCTCTCTGCATCATGGCTTGCTCCTGGCTGACTGCCAGTGCTCTTCAGGGATTTTTTCCTCTGGTGATAGCTTTGTGGGGTATTTTGTTTTGTTTTGGTTTTTCGTTTGTTGTTTTTTTTTTTTTTTTAACTGAGTCCTCTTTTCTGTAATT
>VZTO01000091.1:103464-128288 GCA_013400615.1 Syrrhaptes paradoxus
TTTGTTGTTTTTTTTTTTTTTTTAACTGAGTCCTCTGTCATGTAAGTCTGCCCCTCCCTTGTTTCGAGGTGGATTTCCACTTCTCTCCCTTTTCATTCTTCTGTCTTTTCTGTACTGTTTTTTCCTTCATACAGCCTCTCTTTTGCCTTCTTTCTTCTGTTTGACTTGCTACTCTGTTCTTCCTGGCCATCCTATCTCCTGCTCCTCCTCAATTCTCCTCCTCATTATCTGTGTGGAAACAGTACCTTAACTTTAGTTTTATTCCTCTAGTGGGTGTCTTTCTTTGCTGCATCTTTTTTGCCCCATGCATTGACCAGAGATAAAGACCTATCTTGTTCTGTACATCTTCATGGCTCTTCTGCTTTCCTTTCTTTTCTTCTGCTATGGCTGCATATTCCTATTTGAATTTGAGGTGCTTTTCTCAGGGATATGTATGTTGGTTTTTTTTTTTTTTTTTTTCCACAAGAAAGCTGTAAAGGATGCTCAGCATGCCTCATCCTTCTCATTTACTGTTGATGTCTACAAATTTTTCAGGTCTTGCCATCACTGTCATAATTTCAGACTTTTCTTTCCTGCCTTCATCTTCAAAAGCATGGAAGAGCCTCCCACTGCATTTACAAGTTATTATTTTATGTTTGCTGGATCCCTTCATTCCTGCCTGTTAACTACTTAAATTCTTTATTCAGTTGTCAAGCTAATTTTTTTTTTTGCTTCAGTTATTATTGCTATCTCGTAGTGGTATCTCCTGTCCCAGAACCCTTTTTGTGGCTTGCTTTAGAGAACAGAAGAGTGGAAGAGTGTGAAAAACAAGTGAAAGCCTTGCTTTTTATTTATTTATTTATTTTTTAATTAACACTGAATTATTATGACTGGCTGCCTTGTGCCAGAGCTCAGGATATCAACATTTGTGGTAAAAGCTTTATAGCTGTGTGCTATCAACCCTTAGAAAAAAGATTTGGATTTGCTATTTCCTGTTACTTGAGGAATGTTCAATTTGTTTATGTCCATTCTTGGTGAGATAGTAATATTAAACTTTGTACAAGAAGGGAGAAAGAAGCTCATATAGATCAACAGAAACTGGTTAAGCAATATCCCAGTGTGCTTGAATTTCAATTCTTTCACTAGATCTAATCCTACTCTTTCAACATGGGTCTGTGTTGCAAGTGAGGTATCCTTGCTATCATCTGTTAGGCAGTGGTCTTCTCTGATGGCAATGACCCTGGACAAAATTGCAGGTTTCAAAACTGGAATACTGTGCAGGTAATTGTTTTTTTCTTGGGCAGGGGAAAACCCAGCTGCAGTCCTGGAGCTGACAGCCAGGGAAGACAGGTTGATAGAAGTCCATCATATTCACTGAGTGCCTTGGAGGAGGATGAATGGTTTTAAGTGCATGAAACCCAGGATGAAAACCATTTCCTATTGGAGTCACATAGATAATGTTGGTACTACATTCTTCCACCTCCTTTTTCCTTCTAGTATTTTTTTGTTGTTGCTTTGGTTGTTCTTGTTGGAAAGTGTCCTGAAGTGTCCTGCATTAAGAAGTTACATAAACCAGGTGATTCATTGAAAGGCAAATGCAGTTTTACAATAAGAGAAAGATGATAATGCAGTTTATGTAGGAGGACCATACTGTGGTGTTTTGCAGCACACTCTGGTGCTCAGCACCCCAAATCTCTGATGAAGTGCACATCTTCCTTTGCAGCTCAGCCTAACATTTAAAGGTTGCTCTTGGTCCTCTAGATGATGGCTAACATATCTGTTATCATATTGCCTCCTAAAGAGCAGCTGGAAACAGCAAGAATGGTAGTGTATGTTGCAAGGTCTACTCTACGTCCAGTTCATGAAAAACAGGAAGTGCGTGCAGAGTAGGTGCCAGAAATGGTGAGATTGGCACAAAAGGGTCTCTCACTTGACCTCCATACAAAGCAGTTTCTTGATATCTATGAAATAATTCATCACTCCCCCATTTTTCAAGGCTGCATGGGTATTAATTTGCTTCAGGTTATAATCAAGCTGTTGCTGGTTTTAATGGGCCTTGGATCAGACAGGCCTTAGTTTTTATATAGTTTCCATTACAGTGTTAATTAACTTAGCATGCAGATTTAGCTATGAAGCTTAGAGATTTCATTCAGTTTTTATAATTTAATTGTGGAAACGTGGCAGTAAATGCAGATGAGAAGTTATGTGCAATTAATATTGACCCAGGACCACTCAAATGTCAGACATTTGTCTCTGAAGATTCACTAGGAAATCCAATGTGTTAAATATTGATTTTACAATGTGGGGTTTTCAAACGACCTTGGTGCTGGCCTAGCTGTTGTTTTGCCTGAAGTCAGGACTGTGTGAAACCTTGATGTCTGCAAGAGCCAATGCTGAAAGTCACAAAATCCTGTCACTTGGTGATGCTAGCATCAGTGTTATCTCCTGTAACTTTTATTGAAAAATGCTGAAACAACAAATAGAATTAGCCTCTGTGTGGCTGTGCGTATGTGTGTGTGATGGCAGGTAGGGGATTGTTTCCCTGGCTTTTAGTGGAATATAATTTAGAGCTGTTGATAAACAGCTCATGGAAAGTTTGGGGAATGAAGTGCTCTTATCACAGCAGTTGGTATGCCTTTGCCTGGCCTGAGAGAATCCATGTAGTAGTGGGAAGGGGAGCCAGTTTCCTTGCTGATCTTGTCCTTGGCATAGCCTACAGACTGAAATATAGGCTGGCTACCATAAGGTGTGTTGATATTAGTCTGCTGAAATCTCTATATATTTGGGATTTCTACTGTAAGTGACAAAGACTGTCGTATTGTAGAAATTAGTAACCTGTTGTCGTATCTGCTGGCAAGATTAGTAGTCACAGGTTTAAGGCAAAATTTCTAGCTGCCTGGATACTGAACTGGGAAAGATGTAGCTTGAAAAGGTATGGAAATGACATTATTGGAAGTGTCCAGTAACAGACTGGGCAAGTATTTGTCATAGGTTGGTCAAGCAGATGTTGTCCTGTCAAGGTGCATCCTGATTTTCTAAGAGATTGGCACACTGCTGTACTTTTTGATTATAGCTGTTTGATATTTCAGGGAATGAAAAGTCCCTGATCTGCTGTGGGCCTGGTGTGGATGGAAGAAGAATTCTCTTGACCACGAGAATCCTCAGGGCTCTGGGATATCCCATCCCCTGGGAACCTTCACATGGTGCTTAGCACCCTGTGGAAGCTGGAAGGGAAGGTGCAAGACCTTGCCTCTTGTACAGCACTTGAAATGTGAAGTTTAAAAGCCCTCTAACTGATCACAGGATCATAGAATAGCTAGGGTTGGAAAGGACCTTAAAGATCATCAAGTTCCAACCCCCCTGCCATGGGCAGGTCAAGGTATGTGTGGCTACAAATGTCACTAATAGCTTAGGCAAAAAAGCAGAAAAGTGAAGTTCCTGAAATAGTTGCTGGATTTAAATTGGAGGTAATGGGGATTGTGCAGGCTCTTTCTTCTTTAGATTCACCATTTAGCAAGAGGGGAGCAAGAAAGGAAGACAGACTGGAGGGATGTTTGTGTCTTGCAAATTGCAGGGGTTCATTAAGTTGAAAGATGCTGTTAGTCTTGTAGGACAGTAAACTTGTTTAAAAACAGGACACAAACAGAGGCAGTGTTAAAAGCATTTTAGCTATCAAAAGAGATGGAGACAGGAAATTGCACAGGTAGAACTGCTAAAGTGCATGTTAAAGGCACAACTGCATGGACAAAGCTTAGGAAGGGCTCTGGGCTGGCATTCCTGGAACATGTACCGGCCCCCCAGTACTTGAAGGGAGCCTATAAACAGCAGGGGGAGTGACTGTTTACAGGGGTTGATAGTAACAGGACAAGGGGGAAGGGTTTTAAACTAAGAGAGGGGACATTTAGGTTAGATATTAGGTGGAAATTTTTCACTCAGAGGGTGGTTAGACACTGGAACAGGTTGCCCAGCGAAGTTGTGGATGCCCCACCCCTGTAAGCATTCAAGGCCAGGCTGGATGGGGCCCTGGGCAGCCTGCTCTAGTGGTGGGCAACCCTGCACACAGCAGGGGGGGTTGAAACTAAGTGATCTTTAATGTCCTTTTCAACCGAGGCCATGCTATGAGTCTATGATATGATTCTATGTTGCTCAGATCTGTTGGGCATTATGGTCTGCACAAGAGTTGGATGTTTGATTGCTATTTCATGCTTCCTTTCTGTCTCACTTACAACTCCCTCATTCATGATACTCCAATATTTGGCCTGCCTCAGGAAGCTCCACAACAGTCACCAAAATACATGGCGTGTTGTGCCTGGTACAGGATAGGGAAGCAAAGAGGGTTGTCTGTGCTGTGCTGTTACTAAAGGGTGTCTCTCCCATGGCTTCCTATGCTGGAAGTAGTCCCACCATGTAGCTTTGCACTTGAAAGACTGTCCTGATGCAGGAATTGGCATGTTTCCAATACATGACCCCTCATTCCTCCCTTCCCATTCATTTAATGTGCAACATAACTCAGCCTTGGGGGACAGGACATTGGAGGGCAACAGAAAGTCTATACCTGAGTGATTGTTAGATGTCAGTGCAGGGCTCCCACTATTTACAGCCTCATCACTTTCTCATTGTATGCAGGCTTTCAGAAAAGAGGGAAAACATGTGATACCTTCCTTTCCCACTTCCTACCCCACTTTTGAAGGCAGACTGAAAGCAACAGCATTTTTAGCAGAGTGATGTCTGAACCTGCAGCTTATTGCAATTTTCAATGCATTGTCTCTCCATGTGAAGAGCTGAAGAGCCAAAGAGCCAGCCTGGGACAAACAGCCCTTAATTGCTATTCCAACTTCTCCTGGAAAAGCTTCATGTTGGTCTATGAAGAGAGAAGCTGTATGGAGGACTGCCTCCAAGTGTTGGCCTGAGACTGTTTTTTGTTACACAGGAGAAAATGTCCAGTTGCCTAGGATCTTCTTGGTGGCATGAAGGTCACAAAATGAGTGGTTTAGATTGCTTAAAGAATCACCATCAAAGGTATTATCAAAAGTGATTTTAGTATGAATTTGTAGAAGTGTGACTTAAGAAAGTTCAGTGGCGACGTTCACTGTGTTACTTACTACGTGTAAGAAACATACAAAGAAAAATCAAGTTAAAAACAAACTAGAATGATTTACACAGAAACTGGACATGCAAAAGAGTAAGGGAGTCCCTCCCATTGACTCACAAAGTTCAGAGTAGACCCCGTTGCTTTCTAAACTCATATGGAGTCTAGGTGCAGCTGAGTGCGATCTTAGTCCCAGACTTGCTCAACAATTTCTGTCTAATGGAATTAATACAAAGGGTGAGGAAAACCTCCCATTGAGTCACAGTGTTCAGAATGGACCCCTTTTCTTTCTAAACTCCTTCTCAAAGAGGAGTCTTGGTGCAACTAGATCCAAACTTAGTCTCAGTCTTGATCAACAGTTTATGTCTAATGGCATTATTTATACAAAGTTCAAATAATTAAGTAACTATGTTGATTAATAATGTTTCATCAGCATTAATTCAGCATGCTATCGGTCACTTACCGAGGATCTGTAGCTAGTAAAGGATCTCTTCGCCTTGGGCAACAAAGGATTTCTTGGTCTCAGGTAAGGAGTCTCAAACCTTGAGAGGCATCCCTGCTCAAGGGGATAGTAACCTGGCATGCAGTTCAACTGCAATTCAGGAAGAGCTTAAACTGGGTTTTTCCAAAGATCTGCCATAGGTAAAAAATCTCTTTGCTTCAAGGAACAACCTTGAAAGGTGTCCCAGCTCAAAGAAAGATCACCACCGTGCAGCCACACTGCCTATCAGTAAGAGCTCAAAAAAGGCTCACTTAGGCTGCCATATTTATGGGATAAAGTGGTTGGCTTGTAGTCAACTTACACGCAATGAAAAGTATGCATGAGACTCCTTGTAATGTAACCACAACTCTTTTTGTTCTTTGAGAAATAAGCCTTGGAAAAGCCACCTGTTTTCATGTACATGATTGGTGTTCCATGCTCACATGCATTGATGCTCACTGTGTCTGTCTGCTCCTTTGTGGGTTCTCAGAGAACAGGTTGAAACTAGATGAGTTCATGGTCTGGCTATGGTTCAGGCCTTTACCTCTGCCAGAGCCTGCACCAAACCACTGCCAGTCTGGTCAAGGGATCGAGCACACCCGTTACACTCCACCCTGTGACTACAGTCAATTAACTTTATTGACTCATAGAGTGGTAGTACAGTTAACCTCTTGCCTCTATGTCATAAATATATGGTGTATTTCAGATCAGTGGTAAGAATTCAATTATTTGATAAGCCGTTTATTTTCAGTGTCATAATTATTTTTAGTTATATACTATGTTAACATGCTTGCAGATCCATGGTAAGCAGATAGCTTTTAGTGTAGAATATTACTATTAATTACATTTTCTTGTGCATTATTGAGTTCACATGACGAACTTCATCACATACCAAACCTTTACATATGGAGTGATTATAAGTAATAATCAGAATAATGTTAGAGTTAATAAAATCACAACCTGATGAAGCATTAGATTCAAAGTACCCATTGCTGTTGGTGGCAATCCAAGTAAGGTATCCCACCAATTATGTTCTCCATCCTTCACTCTTTTGAGGACATGGTGTATCTTCTCTGCATCACGATGGACAGTAATCAGGGTTCTTTGTCCATTTTCTTGAACTTGTTTTATCAATTTACTCAGGTCATCGTGTTTCAACAGTTTTCTTAATAATGTAAGATTCTTTCCCATAGGGGTAGGCAGTAAATCATGATATAATGTATAGTTAGATTGTAGCAATTGGTGGGTTGTGAAAGGAGCTGAATAGTTAAAGTCACTTCCCATAATCTTGGTAAAATTACCAATACAGATATTTGAGTGATTACATGTCTCTACAGTGGTGTAATCTATAAATATAGAACCACAAAGGTTTATCATATGAACACATCAATTTCCAACATATACAGGTACAATTTCAGGGGTTTCATCAGGATGTATTTCAAAATGACAAACATTTTCTTCAAGGTCAAGACTAATGTCTTGGGCCTTAAAGGTATCACTTTCACAAATAAATCCCTATTGTTGAATTACATCAACATCAACAGTTTTCTATTAGTTCCCATTTTGTTGGGCCCATACTCTGTGTTCTAATGGATAGAGTACTGTTCCATTGTGATTTAATCCCAGTGCAATGATTTGGTATATGGTGTACATTGAAGCACTGCATATTTTTCAGCTTTACTGTTAGTGGGGTTATAGGTAAAATTGACTAGATTCCACCCAGATTGGAATTCCCTTTCCAATTTCATTGCCTTATCCCAGATTACTTTTCAAATTTCACGGGGTGAGGTGTTTTCTTCACCTTCTCTTACAATTGCTGCCACAGTAGATTGCACCTACAACCGAGAAACATGTATGGTGCAGAATGTCCTATAGTTACCATATTGATTAGCATAAATAAAAGAAGTGAGGGTCTCGACCTTGTGGGTCAGGCTTGTCAATTTGTGAATCAAATTTGGTTCATGCTGGCGATGATTACTCCTGTGAGAAGGATAAGCAATCCTTTGAAGGTTAACCCGATCTCCAGGGGAGGTATGCTGGCATCATTCCTGGTATTGTTCCTGGAAAAGGAAAACAATACAAGTCTTGGCGGGGTTTTCCAAGACAGGTTATACCTTAGTGGCTCAACTTGTTTAACTGCTGGATTAAAGACAACAGTCCCTTTTCCCACTTGAGATGTCTCTGTTCTGTTTCTTTAATCACAGTCGAGTTGAACAGTAAAGTTCTCTTTGATCCATCAGGGCTAGTTTGGAATAGTTTACACTAAGTACCATGTTCAGTGAAACTCCACTCAGCTATTATAAGATTGTGAGGGTGTACTGGTTCTAATGACTTATATGTTTTCAACTGTTGTGTTAGGGTTCTGACTGCCTCTTTGTGTTCTGGGTTCCACTTCCACGGTTTTCCCTTTCATAAAAGTGAGTACAGTGCACAAGCAATGATAGAAAATCCAGGTACATGCTTTCTCCAGTATCCTAAAGTTCCCATTAGCTGTTGCAACTCTTTCCTACGTTGGGGGATTTGTGGCTGTTCTTTTTTTTAAAGGTACCATTTTACTTCCTGCTATCTACCAAGTACCTAAAAACTTCACTTCTCTACTTGGTCCCTGACATTTCTAGGATGAGATCTCAACTTCTGCTTTATCTAGTCCTTGCCATGCTGCTGCTGCCACTTTCCCCACCTTGTAGGGGAAACCAAGGCATCCTCCGACTAGAATATCATCTATATATTGGCGCAGTTTCATGTGTTGAGGGAGTGAGACTGTCTGGAAAAGTTCAGCAATTGCAGGATAAGCAGTTGTGGGTGAACGTTTATATCACTGTATTAGTTTGTTAAAGGTGTATTGTATATCTTCCCAAGTAAAAGCAGGTTTATTTTTATCCTCCTCTTGTAAAGGGACCATAAAGAACATATTCTTCACACCTAGCACTGCCTCCATGGATGTATGGCTGCTTGCAGTGTGGCTGCTGAAGTTGTGATATCGGAGACTGCCACCATTAGTGGGGCTGCGTTGGCATTTAAGTGCTGATAATCGGTTGTTAGACACCATCTCCCATACAGTTTTCAGACTGGCCAGGCCAGTGAATTGTACAGGCAGTGGGTTCTGGCAAAAATGTGCTGCTTTTACAAGTCTGTTATTATCTCAGAAATTATATTTTGTGCCACAGCAGAAATCGGATCTTGCAGTACATTAGTAATCTTTGAATCACGGAGTACATGGGGTGCACAGAGTATGCTACTGTAGTCTCCCAATGTCCATCAGGGTTAGAGTCGGTCGAACTGAAGGAACACACATTGCCATTCTGCAGGTGCCAGGTTCGGCCATTCAAAACATTGAAAGCCAAAATAGCCTTATTGTGATTTTTAACTGCAAAGCATGTAGATGACATGCGTTCCTCACCTGGGAGCCGTAAATTGACTTTCAGGGTTAGACAAACAAGACTCATTCCATTTACTCTGGTAATTTTAACTCCTTGCCATCCAGGTCATACACACATTATCTTGGTATCCTGTTGACTTAATAGTGAAATTTGTGCTCTTGTATCTAATAGGAATTTTCTCAATTGTTTTTGAAAATCAACTGGAATCAGAATGTGTGGGCCATTATTACTTATCCATTTACAAGATTCCGCTTGCTGGACAGGCAGTCCCAGTTGCCATGCTTGCATTACTTGTTTTTTGTCCTCATCCCACACCCATCAAATGTGGTTTGTAGCACATGAGCGCACTGTAGCTGCTTCACTTGTTTCAGGGCATCTGATGATGTTGAATTAAGCACAGTGACTCAGAGGGCTTTCCCTTGCTGGAACACGAAATTTTGCTTGCAGTCCACCAGCTTACATAAAAGTTTGCACTATTTTTGTTCAAGTGCATTGGAGTACATTTTTAGACAAGCTAAACTTCATGCACACTCTGTTTGCCAAATCCACCACTTTGCTACATCCAGTGAGAAGGTATTGCAATCCTTCTGAAGCTTTTAGGGACTGCAGTGTTGCAGAGTGTTCTGTGAACACAGCCATATTGCTTGTGCATCCAGAACAGAGGGAGAAAACTGCTAATTTGTGCATGGCATAATTCCCACCTTCTAGAATTTACCAAAACTATTGAAAAAGTCTAGTTCAGGAAGTGCGGCTCAGATACAGAGTGTATTGAAATAGACTAGGGTAGATCATTATAGTTTGCAGTTGTTAAAACCCTCATGATGTGAGTATATTCAGTCTAATCTTTGCTGTTATACAGAACTAAAGCTGTACATGTCTCTGCCTTTTGTTTAACCTCTACTCCACTTCATGCCATTATCCATTGTGCTGTGCTTTGATTCCTGGGTCTGTCAGGTCCTCAAAGAGTCACCTCTGTGTCTTTTTCCATGAAAACTCCTAAACCTTACTCAGTCTCCCTGAACCCATCTGCTAGGCCTCTGGATATACTTATTCCATTATGGCTTCTTGAAACATTTCCTCTTTCTCCTTTCCCTTCCCTAACCTGTGTTCTGACATTCTGCAGACATTCTGCAACATTCTGACTACAGGACTGCATTCTATGTAGGGAAAGAGCTTTGCATATGCTGGTGTTTTTTTCTGTGCCTTAACTCCCTCAGAAGAAAAATGTGAATGCCTGTATGGTCTAGGATTTTGGTTTTAAATTTTTTTTTTGTTACACTGGAGTTGTTACTAGAGATGCCTTCTTATGAAAATGTTTTACAAATGTCAAGATTTTTATGAATTAGTTTGTTGCTCCCTGCTGTGTCCCAGGACACTTTGAAAATGAGACTTTTTTCAAGACTTGTATCCTGCTGTGAATATTTATGTACATCAAGTTACAATAAACCCAGACAATTTTCTCATTAGCAATGCAGTTTGCTGAAGTCAGCTAAGTTCTATGGCTGTGTCAGGGACACTGTGCACTTAAAGTAGGGGAGAGGAAAAAGGGTTTCAAAAAAGAGGACTCGGGACTAACACCATGCACTCTAAGTTAAGTATTGAAATTAGCCCTTTCATATTAGCATACTTCATGTTTTAATTTACTGTGGTGGTATTCAGTATTGGTGCATGAAGTATGAATGTCCTTACACGCTACATGCATATGCAGAAGGTAAAAGGATTTAACAGAGTTCCCTCACAGGAGGAGTACCTAACCAGACCATGGCCCTGAATGAGGTCAGGTGAAAGCAGCACTAAATGGCTTCCAGGTGGGACTCCCTAAATGCTGAAGCATACCTGGTTTTAGAGAGGTGTGTATTCAACAAGGGAGATAACCTAGGACTTTACTCGGGGAATCTCTGTTGCAGAGTTTAGAGCTGTCTTTTGGATATACACCTTTATTCTGGAGGAAAGCCACCATAGCTGGGGCTACTGGAAAAAGAAAGAACTTGCTGTGATCTTTGCTCCCCATGTCACCAGCTAGGCTGGGCAGAACTCTGGTGTCAGTAAATCTTTGAGTCTGGATTTCCCAACAGTGAAGTGCTTGTGGATGACAACAGGCTCTGCTGCTAAACCGAAGGTCTGTGTGCTTCCGGCTATGTTGGGGTGCAGGGAAGTCAACTGCTTCTTCTGTTGGTGTTCTGCACCTGGCAAATACCTACCATCCTCCTGGGTTGGTGCTCTGGAGGATGCAGAGGTGGGGCGTGTTTGTCAGTGTAATTTTGAGGAAGGAGGAAGGGGAATCCAGGGTCCACTAGGGTGCTGTAGGTGCATCTCCTTCCTTCTCACACTCTGGTGAATATAGTAAAACAACAGTGCAAAACTTCTGAAGGCAAATTGACCTGAGTTGCCAAACCAAGATGTAACACCTAACAACTCTGGATGCACTGGGTTGACTCTAGCTATATGAACACAAAATCTAGCCAGACAGAGAAAGTCAGCAGTAAGAGCAACTTGTAAGTGGTAAAACTAAATGAAAGATTCAATTAATCCTTACCTATTTATCTTAGTAACTTCTGCTGAATGGTCTGTGACAAAAATGCCGGAATATTAAACCGGGACTATGATGTAAAATGTGTTTCCTATCTCTGATGAGTACAGTTTCAAGCTAGATTCTGTCATTCTTGCTTATATTCAGTAATAACTTCTTGGCTTATATAAATCCCTTTACTTGCCAAAAGACAGATTGCTGTATAAAGGTCTGGCCAAATATTAGGGAAAAATTATAGTCTGGTTTTGCTTAAACCTAACTCTGGCCCCATCTTGATTTTTGGCATGCATTGCAATTTATTCTTGAAAATTGTGTTAGCCCTGCTGACGTGTCAAACCATGTCTTTGTTTCTTTGATCAAGCACTTGATGTAGTAGCTGTAATTTCCTTCCTGTGTGGCCTCTTGCAGTACTCTGCTGACAACTAATTCACTGAATATTCTATAAAATAATTCTTCTTTAGCACTAAGATTGTTGGAGCTCAATGATCTTTAAGGTCCTTTCTAACCCTAACCATTCTATGATTCAATGATTCTATGTTTTCATCTGGTCCAAGGTTATTTCCCCCCTTGTTTTCTGCCTTCCTTCTCTGACAGCAGTTTTTACCCCAGCGTATGGATACTATATGGAAGGCATGCCTCCTGCAGACACCCTGTGGGTACTTCTTTCTTAATGTCAGCTGTAAAATGTGCCAGCTGTAGAGCATGTACACTACCCATTCAGCCACTCTTGTCAGCTGGCAGAGGGAAAGGAACAGAAACCTGCAACCTGCAGCCACAGTGGTCATCCCACACTGACCGGACTGGATATGTGAGTAGAGCCTGCTGCCCACTTTAGGATAGTTTACTGAATCTGCAGGAAACCTCATTCCATATAGAAGAGAAACCAGCACAACAACTGGAAATTAAATGTATTCTTCCTACACCACAGGGTAAGCAGTGTTTATTTGTAAGTGCCTGTATAATCTAGTGTAGCAGTGCGCAGCAGCCTCTGGACTGATTTTGCTGTTGGGCTTACATCGCTGGAGCCTGTTCTTAATTTCCACAGAAGAGTGTGAGGGGAGAATGAGGATGTGTTAGTCCTACAGGAAGCATGCGGTCACAGTGAATAATGAGTGATGTCTCTGCAAGCAGCCCTGCAGTCCTTTATGAGGTAACATGGTCTTTGACGTCAATGGGAAATTTGCTTCCACGAAAGCTGAACAGGGACTGCAGGATTTGGTTTCATGAGGTTTTATGAAGCACAGCTGTCACAGCCCCTGAAAAAGATCAGGAGGTATTTCACTGGCAGCCCTCCTGTTGTATCTATTCATGATGCTTTTTGCTGCCACCTTGGTTCACTGCATTGCTTCTCTGGTGTACATTTTTGTGTCCACACTATCCGGTCAGTTTTTTTCACCTGCTATTAGGGCCATGAAATGGGGGAGCAGGCAGGTTTGTTCTTCACCAGCTTCACTGTGAGTCAGTCTTGCAGGAAAAGCAGGGGGACACGAGCTTTTAGGAATTCAGCAGGGTGCCAGCCTGCTGCCTTCCTGTTCAGTTTGGGTAGAATAGCACTGTTCCTAGCCTTTGCTTGCAGTACAACCCATAAGCAGGTAACACCCAGTTTGTTCATGCTACTCCGGAGGGTCAGTTGTGTTGTTTTTTGTCTCCCTCTGGGGGGCCCCATAAGTCTGAGGGCTTAAGAGAAACGTGTGCTTTTGGACATCAGGGATTTTGTTGGAATTACATGGCATGATAATGTATGACTCTAAGCAAAGGCAGTGGGTGCAAGACAATAGACAATCTTACCCACCCTTTTGGGAAGCCCTGATAAGGACATATGATCATAAACTAGACTTGTTTTTCTTCCCTGGCACCTTCCAATTATATCACACTTGATTTATTTGTTTAGTGATGAACTTCACTTACAAATTAATGCTCACATTCTCTTTGATAGGTTGTATTAGGCATCTGTTTTGAGAGGTTGATTTTAGGGAAATCCTCCCTCTCCCCTCCCCATAGCCTCTCCTGTCAAGGTGGGAAGTTCCCATGATCCCAGTAGACAATTTTCACTCATTGTTATGGGCAGACACCTGTATTTACAAAAACTTGGAAGAATTTCTCTGACCTTTTCCTAAACTAACTGACAGGGATGAGCAAAACACAAGTGTGCCTGTGTGTGAGTGAAGAGAAGGGAGTGAGGGTGAAGCCAGCAGCGATCTTAAGACCAGTCTTAAATGTATGAGGTACATGTTCAAAGTTGGGGATAAAGGCAGCTACTTGAAACATCTCCAGGGAGGTTCATGGGAGAGCATTCTGTTTTGGGGCATGAGCCCTATGGGGAATGTAGTGCCTGAGGGGAAGCCCTTGCCTAAATTCAGCTGAAGGCTGCAGTGGTCCTGGTGGGTGGAGGGAAGCAGACATGGGAACAGCAGCGGCAAACACCAGCTACTTTTCTTGCAGGCAGGGAGCTGTAGTCACATTTCAAGAGGATTATGAGTGAACTTCCCAGGCAGTGACAAGCACACAGCTGTCTGGCTTTTTTGTTCTTTCTGTGCTTTGATAACTTCTGTGCAGACTTATAGCTGTGTTTATGTCACTTCCCTTCCTTCCCCCCCCAGCTCCCCCAAATTCCCTTCCACTGATTTTAGTGGAAGAAGGGGATAAGGAACACATTGGTTTGTTGCTACCTGGGCTCCCTTTCCCAGTAGATTGTGGTCATTTCTGTCAGTCTTTGGTTTCTCAGGTTTTGAACGCTGCCGTCCTTGTGGAGCACCACTGGAAACTTGTCTTTTTACACTAGAGCAACCTGAGTACTTGGGCTTGTAAATACCATTCATTTCACCAGTGTGACAGCTAGAAAGGTTATTTGTCCAAAGACCTATGGGAAATAAGTGACAGGAGGAGAATAAATCTGTGCTGGTCTTCAAATTACTAAATCACTGTATAATCAATTAGATTTCTCCTAAGTGAGGCCCTTACCCTGTTTGTTTTGGTTTAGCCATATATAAAAGCTTGTATCATATCCGTCATTTTCACTTGCGCTGCATAGTAGATATTGAGCCTGTGGACCTCAGGTTTTTCAGACACGCAGGAAAAATCCTGGCATTTCTAGATTTGCAATGAAATTAAGGGATGTACAGGTGAGGTGTAGATCATGTTTTAAGACTGAACGCAGTGCTTGGGTATAACTGTTCTGGCCACCCTAACTGACATACTGTCTTGTGCAAGGGAAGACAGGCTGGATATGAGAGGCCAGGACTTCAGCCTGTAGTCCCTTTGTGTGTGGGATGCTGTGTCCACACTGCATTAAGGCCTGTGGACTTGGTTGGTATGAAAACCTAGCTAGCTGTTGCTAGCTAACAAGCACACTGAAGCACAGAGTGTATGAAAGAAGGGGTGCCGCTTTGCGGTGGCATCCTTCTGCTGTCTTACTGCCTGAATGCTCCCTTGACAATTAAAGCCATTACAATAGAAAATGCCAGATTGTCAGTACTGGTATGAAAAGATTAGGGAGGAAAATGCCCTGGGGAAGGACTGGGTCACTGTGGAATGTGTTTGCCAAGAGGATTTCTCAGTTGGTGCATGGGATTTGGGAGAGATGCCAGCCTCTGGCAATTATGCTGTTTTTCATTATGTTGTGACTTTATCTGAAACTGCTGAGGACCCAACTCCGGTTCTGCAAGGCTGGGTCACTGGTGTCTGAAGACTATGTGGATGGTGTGGGTGGTCCTTGCTAGAGTGCTAATGGGGGTTGAGGGGTGAGACAGGAGGAGGTCAGGTGCAGGCTGGTGACATCTGGTGTTGTTGGTGGAGGCTGTGTTGTGGTGTCCTATGGGAAGAAAAGGTTGCCTCCTTCCATTTTGGGAGTTTTCTTAATAAGACTAGGTGGTGTGCTAGGTTCTTGATGCCAGTAATCAGGGGAATTGACACAAAAATATACTGACTGGATAATAAATTACATGCTCTAAAAAGCCTTGTTAAAGCGAGCCTGACCAGACCTCAGCACAGTTTGTGATGTAGATTCACTAGAGGGATGTTTTCCCATGCTTACTGGAGACTATATTTGCCTGTCTAGTAATCAAGCTGACCTTGGTTGGTTTAACAAAGAGTTTAAAGTGGTAAGCTCTCAGTTATCTTCTAGCAGTGCAATTTTCATTGTTTGGGCTTGCCACAGACCATCAGGTCCTGCTTCTGAGGAACACAAGGCTGCCTTGCAATGTCCTGCTTCACTGGGCTAGAAACACTGGATGTGTTGTTGTGGCTGTGATGGACTGAGGATACAAGGCAAGATTTTGGGCGTGGATAATAAGTTTTACTGTGCTAACCAATATAACGGATAAAGCAAAGTACATGGCTGGGTACCACTTGAAGTCTCAGACAGGTGACTTTTCTTCAGGTCCACTCTAGATATTAGTGTATGTTTTCCAGGCTTGCTTGGTAACAACTAGAAACTGGTCCAGATCTCTTATGCAATTTTTTTTTGTTTGTTTGTTTGGATTCTGCACCTTTGGGGGTGGTTGGGATGTTTTTGTCTATTTTTTCTTCTGAGTTTATATTTGCTAGATGTCTTAGTCCTAGAAAAGTGGGTAAGTTCATACCAGGCAAGTGCTACTCTATGTAAATGCATGCAAACAAGATATTAGTGACAGAAATATCACCAAGTGTCATGGGCAGTCATTCTTCTCAGTGGCTGAATTATTTTTCAAACTGTACTTTAAAATGTACTTTTGTGATTGCTCTGCTTTGTTGAGCAGGCCTCTACAATTTTATGTAAATGAGTTGTCTGCTTTACAGTGGGAGGCACATAAGATTAAGTCTGATGGCTTTTATTTAGGTATTTGTATGCAACTCTGGCATTACATTCTGCAAAAAAACCCAGGTTATTTTTATACAGAAAACTGCATGTTGTTCATTTAAGTGGCTGCATCAATTCTGCAGCTCAGGCATTAAAAATCCTTTAGTAATACTGAATGCTTTCCAGAGTACAGCATAAAGTGACAACATTTAGTTCAACTGCCAGAGCTGAAGTTGTGAAGTTAGCCACATTTTTAATCTGAGTTAGTGCATCCTAACTCAGACACCAGGTTAGCTAGTGACTATGTCTGGGCCTCTCTTTGCTTCAACAGAATTTGTAGTAAGAAGCAAAACCAAATGTGTATGTTACTAAGGGAGTTGTAAATTTTATAGCACAAGTGCTAAGAGTGTAGGACTTTTGCTTTTTCCTGATGTGCTCTATGGATCTGTAAGCAACTACACTGGGTAACAGAGGAGAAAAATAAATGGTCAGTTTTGTGATTTCTGTGTAGAAAGAGGTCACTAGTGGAGTCAGACAAGGGCCTGTGCTGTTAGACATATTTGTAACTGTTAAGGCAAAGGAAGCAAGTAGTGAGGAGAAGAGTTTGCTGACACAGTATTATTCTGCTGTATTTAGTGATGGTGCAGCCTCACCTTGAGTACTGTGTAACGCACGCACAAGTCCTGACAGAACTGGCAGATGAAGTTTCTAAGCCACTATTCATCGCATTTGAGAAGTCATGGCAGCCTGATGAAGTTCCCACTGGCTAGAAGAAGGAAACATAACCCTCATTTTTAAAAAGGGAAAAAAGGAAGACCCGGGGAACTACAGGCCGGTCAGTCTCACCTCTGTGCCTCGCAAGACTGTGGAGCAGATCCTCCCGGAAACTATGCTAAGACACATAGAAAATAAGGAGGTGAGGGGTGACAGCCAACATAGTTTCACTAAGGGCAAATAGTGCCTGGCAAATTTGGTGATCTTCTACACTGGGCTTACAGCACTGGTGGATAAGGGAAGAGCATTTGGTGTCATCTACCTGGACTTGTGCAAAGCATTTGACACAGTCCCACATGACATCCTTGTCTCTACATTGGAGAGACATGGATTTGGTGGATGTACCACTTGGTGGATAAGGAATTGTCTGGGTGGTCATAGTCAAAAAGTTGTGTTCAACGGTTCAATGTCCAAGTGGAGACTGGTGACGAGTGGTGTTCCGTGGGGGTCAGTATTGGGACCAGTGTTGTTTGACATCTTTGTTGGAGACACGGACAGTGGGATTGAGTGCACCCTCAGCAAGTTTGCTGATGACACCAAACTGTGTGGTATGGTTGACACGTTGGAGGGAAGGGATGCCATCCAGAGGGACCTTGACAGGCTTGAGAGGTGGGCCCATGCAAACCTCAAGAAGATCAACAAGGCCAAGTGCAAGGTCCTGCATGCAGGTTGAGGCAATCACAA
Source organism: Syrrhaptes paradoxus (assembly GCA_013400615.1). Lineage (NCBI taxonomy): Eukaryota > Metazoa > Chordata > Aves > Pterocliformes > Pteroclidae > Syrrhaptes > Syrrhaptes paradoxus. The sequence goes on from VZTO01000091.1 coordinate 121,159, forward strand.
GCACAAATACAAGCTGGGCAGAGAGTTGATTGAGAGCCGCTCCGTGGAGAAGGACTTGAGGGTGTTGGTTGATGAGAAGCTCAACATGAGCCAGCAATGTGCACTTGCAGTCCAGAAAGCCAACCGTGTCCTGGGCTGCATCAAAAGAAGGATGACCAGGTCAAGGGAAGTGATTCTCCCCCTCTGCTCTGCTCTTGTGAGACTCCACCTGGAGTACTGCATCTAGCTCTTGAGTCCTCAGCAAAAAGAAGACATGGACCTCTTATAGAAGGTCCAGAGGAGGGCCAGAAGTCTGGAGCACCTCTCCTATGAGGACAAGCTGAGAGAGTTGGACTTGTTTAGCTTAGAGAAGAAAAGGCTCTGTGGAGTACTACCAGTATTTAAAGGGACCTACAAGAGAGATGGGGAGGCACTCTTTATCAGGGAGTGTAGTGATGAGGAGGAGGAGCAGGACAAGGGGTAACAATTTGAAACTGAAAGAGAGTAGATTTAGATGAGATATTAGGAATAAATTTTTCATTGTGAGGATGGTTAGACACTGGAACAGGTTGCCCAGAGAAGCTGTCCATGCCCCATCCCTGGAGGTGTTCAAGGCCAGGCTGGATGAGGCTTTGAGCAACCTGGTCTAGTGGAAGGTGTCCCTGCCCATCGCAGGGGAGTTGGAACTTGATGATTGTAAAGGTCACTTCCAACCCAAACCACTCTATGATTCTGTGATTCTATCATTCTATGATTTTGAGGTTACAGTGGAGCTATGGAAATGTGAGCTCAATGCACAGTAGCAGTAATCAAACAAGCAAGGGCACGGGACAGCATAGCACTGGGTAATACTAGCAAGTGAGTAGGAAACCAAATGAAGAACCCTGTTATTCCACTGCACAGTTCTGTGGTGCTCCCCGAGTAGTCCCTATCTTGCACAGTCCTGATTGGTGATAGAATAGAACCGTTCAGTGGAAGGGACCTACAATGATCATCTAGTCCAACTGCCCAACCATATCCAGCCTGACCAAAAGTTGAAGTATGTTATTAAGTGCATTGTCCAAATGCTTCTAAACACTGACAGGCTTGGCGCATCGACCACATCTCTAGGAAGCCTATTCCAGTGTTTGATCGCTCTCCTAGTAAAGAAGTGTTTCCTAATGTCAAGTCTGAACCTCCCCTGAAACAACTGTGAACCAGTTCCGTGTGTCCTGTCACTGGATCTCAGGGTGAGGAGATCAGTAGCTGCTTCTCCACTTTCCCTCCTCAGGAAACTGTAGAGGGCAATGAGGTCATCCCTCTGCCTCCTTCTCACCAAACGAAACAAACCCCACGTCTTCAGCTGCTCCTCACAGGACATGCCTTCCAGCCCTTTCACCAGCTTTGTTGCTCTCCTCTGGACACATTCAAGTGCCTTAATACCCTTTTAAACTGTGGGGCCCAGAACTGCACACAATACTCAAGGTGAGGCTGCAACAATGCTAAATGCAGCAGGATAATCACTTCTTTTGACTGGCAGGTTATGCTGTGTCTGGTGCACCACTGGATGCAGTTTGCCCTCTTGGCTGCCAGGGCACACTGCTGACTCATATTCAGCCTTCTGTCAACCATCACCCCTAGATCCTGTTCCTCAGGGCTGCTCCCTGGCCACACCCCACAGCATTACTCTGTTCCAGGTTCAGAACCTGGCATTTATTTTTGTTAAATTTTGTGCCATTGATGATTGCCCAAATCTTACAAGGGTTATAGTCAAAGATGAAAAGGTACAGATGGTGGTCATACAGGTGAAAAAAGGAATAGCTTCTACTAGCTTGTCTTCTTTAGAGTTGAAAACCTGGAAAGTACACAAAAGCCTGTGAAATGATAAGTGGCATGCAGGAAAGTGAAGAGGAAACTCACTCTTTCTTGCAATGTCACTTGCAATGACACTAACTAGTAGTGGCTCAGGCCAAAAAGCAAAACATATCTCTCCAAGGAGCTCACACCCATGGAAGACTTTGTCACAAGGTATTGTGCATACTATAAGTTTTATAAAACAGCTGGGTAAAGTAATGGGAGAGAGGTCTTATGAAGACTCTACAGCAGCTCACCATCTCTGTCTTGGGAAGCTACAAGGTTATCACATCATGCTTGTTGTCTTTGCATGCTTGTGGTCACAGCTCATAGAGAGTTACTCAGGGCCTCTGTTATGGTCCATATGTTAATTCTTCAGTTAGAAATAATGTTCTTACTGAATATACAAATGAGTGGTTGCATTGTTTTTCCCTTTTCCCTGACTGAGAAAATGTTATTTTCTGACTGCTTTACCATCTCCAGATACAACAAAGTGGGATGGTGTTAGAGAAATATTGGCAGCCCGAGAGTGAAGTCTTGTGCCTTTGTGCTCTGTACTGCTCCAGCTATGGACCTCTCAGCCTAACATTTGTGAGGGTCTGATGCAAGATAAGACTCAAAAGGTCTGGGAAGAATCCAAGTACAGAGATGTCTCATATTTGCAGTTTATCCAGTTCAGTGAAAACGAAAACATTTCATGCAATTGTGTAAGCTTTTTCTCCAGAGGAGAGTGCTGACTAAATGAGAGCTGTGGTCAAAAGGTCCTATTGTCCATTTTTGCATTCAAAACAAGTCCATCCTTCTGGTGTTTTTCATTTGCACTGCAAGTAGCAATCACACCCCAAAATATTCATTGCACTGTAATGCATGCCATGTGAAAGAGCCTTGTGCCGGGAGTAATGGTATTCTCGGACTGTGCTGTGCTTTGAGATGGAAACAGATTTTCCTTGTCCCATTGCAACCAACTTCTGTTCTCTTTCCCACACTGCTCATCCTAGGATGGAAATGGGAGGTTTTAGTGCCTAAAATCTAAAACAGACTCAGAGGAACAGAACACTGAAAGGTACTGAAAGTGCCTCCAACTCCTCAGTGGCCACTGGTGAATATCTAGGAGAAAGGCAAATACACAGTGAGCTTTCTCAGTATGGTCCCCAGCTCCCAGCACAGGCTCTTCCTGAGCCTGGGGAATCCCTGAAGTTAGAAGATGAATTTCATTCAATGGATTTGCCTAGAAGATGTGCCTTCTTGCTAGTCCAAACTGGTGTCACAGTTTGAGTTTGTCCCTGGCACAGGCAGGCTGAGAGGAACACTGAGGCACTGCTCAGCTCCACAGAATTTGCCAACATCTCTGCCTGTGTTTATTTGGTAATGTGTGTTCCTGCTTGTCTGTCTCTCCATGCCTGCAAGGAGCGCTGCCTCCTCCACTGTTATTTGGCAGTGGGGCAACGAAGCATCCTTGAGTTTCCCATCCCAGAGCATGCCTGAAGCAGGAGCGTGCCCTTTTTTGAACCATGTTAGCATGGGCATCCTGGACGGAAGCACCCTTGTAATGTGCATGTGGATGTGCTGAATAGCATCAGCCATGTGTCCCAGGTAATAATGAAGTGTCATGCATGTATATTTGTGCTGAAAAATTGAGTTAAAAATCTTAACAGTGGAGAGACAAAAGCAATCAAAAAACCCCCAAACTTTCAGAAGAAAACAGTAAAAGAAGATTATGTTCTGTAAAACAAGATCCAGTAAGGATCGTCCATGGATGAAGAGCAAGAACTATCTGCCAAGTAGCACTCAGAGATTTTACTCGGATGTTCACTGTATCACAGGAAATCAGAGTAAAGGCCACTGCACTGGAAAAGGTCTGAAACTGTTTTCAGAGAAGGCTAAGCATTTTTCCTGCTGTCTTCTCACACAATACTGCAAGAATAGCTAATGCTGTTTGAGACTACTGCAAACTGCCTATTTTCTGTCCATTGATAAATTTTCCCCTGTATTGCAAGGATAAATTTCATGTAAAGGTTCACATTGCCTCATCTTTCTCATAGTGACTGTTCTGCTGTGCCACTATTGAATTAGCCCTAGCAGAATTATGTTCTCCCAAATTCTTCTTCCTTAAAAAGATTCTGAAAAAGCTTTGGAAATGATGTGGACATAGTTGCCTGTAAATATGAATATCTGAAAGGTTTCTAACACCCAGTTTTTCTTAACAGAGACTATAACATCTTTTTTTCAGAGTGGGTATGCATATGTAAGAATTAAGACAACTCTGTTAATTAATTATGCCATTTGAGACCAAAAGAGACAAAGGAAAAAATCAGAAGTATGTCAAGAGTTTTTAAGAAGAGGGCAAATAACAAATACATTGCAGATTTTCTTTTAACTTTCCTGTCTGAGGCATTCTCTTGAATCATAAAAATGTTTTAAGAACAGTACATGGGGAAATTTTGAATCTGAGCTCTGCGAAGAGGAAAAAGAAGGCTGTCAGGTACTTTAAAGAGATGGACATAGTATTAAAAATGTCAGTATATATACTGAAATAGGTGTATCCATACCCCACCCTTAAATTATTGGAATTAAATAACAAAATCTTTAGTCTATGAAAAAAAAAAAGGTGAAATACAATTTTATTTCTGGTGAGAAAACAAAAAGATCAATAACCTTCAAATAATTTCTTACATGAATGGAAGTCACAACACGAAACAAAACATTATCGTATCCTTGAGTCATGAAGTGGAAATAAAAGACAACGGAAAGATTTGAGCCTATGTCAGCCTCAGGACACATCACCAGAACTTCACTGAATTTACAGCTGTAACTGTGGGCTGAGTTAGACCCCCAAGTACAAGGCTTAAGCAGTATGATTTCTATTGATATAGACAGTAGTTTTGTATTAATAGTGCCTGTATCCCATGTAATTCTTCTGTATTACATATGTATAATTGCTCTTCCTCAGTTCCAAAACAGAGTAGAGCAAATCTGGCAAAAGTGGTTGTGGTTGATGGACTCTTTCACCTCCATCACTGTTTCAACTTCTGCGTTCTCTGACACCTAAATAAAAGATTATTTTATTCATAAGGTTGGTTAGTGAAGACCACAATATGAGAAAGTATGTTTATGGAGGGGAATGTTCTCCAAAATCTTCAGAGAAGGTTTTTATCATGCATGCATGGTTATCACTATTATTAGAAATGTTATTTTTTAATAATTCACATATTAGAGTTACTGAATAGTTAAAACATATGATGGGTAATTTATGACTGGAAGAGAAGGAACTCCCTGTTTATTAAGAAGGTCACACAAGAAGACAGAATAGTATAAATCTTAAATGACCATTCAGGAGGAAGAAAAAATTGTATTGTTATGTCATTTTAATGCACAAGGCTTAGGTTCAGATTAACCAGGGATGCAGATATTATTTGCAAATATTGTGATTTTTAGCAAAGGTTTGTGGCAGTGATGTTGCTCTAATCCACAACTTTTACGTTTTCTTGCCAAGCAACAGAAAGAAAGAGGAGCACCACTGTGCAGGTGAATCTGTGGTCATTCAAGCAGGTCTGCTCATGGCAGAGAGGCAAATGCTGTAGGTTTCAGTGCTCCCTCCTTAGTCAAACTCTGTTACCATTGTGTTAATGGGAGAAATGAATTAGGTGGCAGTGGAGTCTGGTGAATGCAGGGCTGGTCAATGCATTGCACCTTGGCTTTTAACTGTGGATGAACTGCTCTCAGAAGTGAAGGCCTGAGACTAAAGTTTGAAACTCATTGCCCAGTACAACATTTAATGCTTTAGATTATCAAGAGGATGTTAGGTGGGAAGGGTTGTCTTCCAGCATACTCTGTGTGATAACAAATAGTATCAGACCTCTGCCTCCACAGATCCCCAAAAAGGCTGAGGAGGTACTGGGTTCTGGACACACAAAGCGTGTCATAGCTGTAGCCCAAGTAAAACAGTGCAGGGATCATGTCTTGAACTATTTCTTCTCTCAGACAGCTGGGTGGAGATAGGGTTGTTAGTTGTGGTATCATCTAAGGGAGCACTAGGACTGCCTGGTCACCTAGAAGGTGGCCTTTGCAAATGCAGCAGAAGGACTCTAGAACTGATTGGCTCTTTAAGATTCCATGGCAAAAGCACTGCCAAGTAGCATATAGTTTCAAATCATGGTTATCTCATGTCAGAGCCTGGGCACAGAATTCTGCACAAAGGGGATGCTCAGTGAAGTAAGTGGGAGTACTGCAGTACTTCATTTGGCCAGAACTGCCTTAGTATTCAGAGCTACTCCACATGTTCCTTATGTTGGTGGAGACAGAGCAAGACTTTGGTGGGACTCTTAAGTCATTATTCCTGGAGGTCAAAAGGTTTCCATTGATAGCTTTCTCATCAAAGCCTGTTCCTTCATCTAGGAGCAGTTTCCCACGAATACATGTGGGCAGGTGCAGTGAGATGAGTTCCAGTCTGGGTGGACAGACTGGTACGGTGCTGTAGTGTTGTAGGTTTACTTTTTACCTAGGAGCCTCTCTAGGACATGATTTAGTATGCTGTTTTGAATTAATTAGAAATGTGTGGGTAGTTATACCTCCTTAAATTTTCATCCAGAAATGTATTTGCAGTGATTCAGTCTAATGTGAGTTCCCCTGACAGTCTGAGAGACGATTTATACTTCTAATATGAACCATCAACTGGAATGAAAGATTTGCTTTGCTTTGCTTTGTATCCTCTGTTAGAGAGACTAATGTACAAGCTATAAACTGAATTGAAGATATATTTGGAGCAGCAGAGTGTTCAGATTTTTTGTGTGTGTGTGTGTCAAAAACTGCTGTTAAAACTGAGTTCTGTGCCTAAATCCAGCAGTTTTATCCCATTCTGATTTTTTTTGGCTTTGTAACCGTTGAAACACTTTTTATTAGAGCTACAAAGTCATGGAATGGTTTTGGTTGGAAGGGATCTCCAGAGATCTTCTAGTCCAAGCCCCTGCTCAAAGCAGGTCTAATTGCATCAGATTGCTCAGGGCCATACCCAGTTAAGTGTTAACCACCTCCAGGCATGAAGATGTGACATCACTGGGCAGACTGCGTCAGTATATCATAGAATCATAGAATCACAGAATGGTGAGGGTTGGAAAGGACCTTGAAGATCATTGAGTCCCAAACCCCCTGCTGTGGGCAGGGACACCTTCTGCTAGACCAGGTTGCTCAAAGCCTGATCCAACCTGTCCTTGAACACCTCCAGGGATGGGGCATCCACTGCTTCTCTGGGCAACCTGTGCCACTGCCTCACAACCCTCACAGTGAAAAATTTATTCCTAATATCTAATCTAAATCTACCC
>VZTO01000091.1:141606-174422 GCA_013400615.1 Syrrhaptes paradoxus
TGTATCACATTGTATATTTGTATATAGTATTATTTCCAATATTATTGTAGTTTAGTTATTAAATTGTCCTTATCTCAACCCACGAGTCCTCTTTGCCATTTACCTCTTTAATTCTCTCCCCTATTATTGGGTGGGGGCAGGGACTGTGTGAGCGGGTGTGTGTGGTTTGGCCCCCAGCCAAGGGCCAACCCCCCACACATGGGTCTCCTGCTATGGTTTGTGTGCACCTGTAGACAGTGCCCTGCTCTTCTGAATGCTCACGCATGATATACATCAGTAAAACTGCAGTGACTGAGGAACTGCCCTGGAACTGAATAGGTCTGGCTTTCATTCCTGGCTTTGCTGTAGATTGCCTGTATGAGCTTGGATGGAGTTTGGTTTCTTTTATATGGAGGCGGAAGCCAGATATGTTCTTTCTCCTCTTTATTTTGGCTGGAGCTTCAAGACAGGGGCTGACTCTCAGTGTGTTCTGCAAGAAAGAGAATGGCAGGTACTCCCCATCCACAAATTCAGAACTGATGTGCTTTGGCACTGTTGAGGAGGCAGTGGCTCCTCACTGCTCTCTCGGTGTGGCTGCTCACATGCTTGCTATGGAGGGGTCTGCAGTCACACTAGATAGTGCCAGAGCTCCATGACTAGGTAGGTCTCATTCTTGACAGAAGCCATGCACAAGAGAAGTGCTAAAGGTAGCCTTAGCTGAGAAGTTGATTAAAATAGTTGTCTTGTTACCAGATTAGTCATAGGTGTGTCATAGAGGCACAGTCTGTCAGAACTTTGTTGTACTTAGTTGTAGAAGAAAGTGGAAAACCATGTTTGACAAAAAGAAAAGCCAAGGCAAATCCCCAATGACCTATTCTTCTTTCTGCTGTATGGTTACATGTGTTTTATTGCTGAGCATCCAGCTAAAACTTTCAGGGTAATTTTGGTAGGGTGTGCTGGGACTGCTGACTCAGTGCTGCTCTTGCAGCCTATTCAACAAAAACATCTGGTACAGTTCTGATTTACACTTGTTTGAAGAGAGAAAAGCAGATGCATCTACTGCTGCAGTGGGAAGCTGTCAAAGAAGAGACCTTCTCCCACACCACCACTTATCAGGGTGACTCTGCTATGGTTTGAGAGCCATCACTTCTGCGACTTACACTACAGAAGCCTCACACTATCTCAGTACATAAATGTTAGGCATCCTTCAATCGTCTGACAATGAGAAAACATTATTTCCTTCTTACATGTGATAAATTATATCACTAATGAAGGATTTGTCTATTCAGTATAGGTGCCCCCTTTTCAGCTGGTGCAGTGAATTTAAACTGATTTTGATTTGGTGGATTGATTTAGCTCACTGAAGAAAGATCTTACAATGAAATAGAAATATCCACCCAAAAGCTAAATGACCAGTAAAAATTATTGACATTTTCACAGAATCANCGGTGACTCCACCACCTCCCTGGGCAGTGCATTCCAGTGCCTGACTACCCTTCCCGAGAAGTAATATTTCCTAATGTCCAGCCTGAATCTCCCCTGGTGCAATTTGAAACCATTGCCTCTAGTTCTATCACTGTCTACACGAGAGAAAAGGCCGACCCCTAGCTCACTACAACCTCCCTTCAGGAAGTTATAGAGAGCAAAATTTTCCCTTACAAAAGAATACTGACCTAACAGATACACTTAATAGAAGTATTATGTACTGATCACTTTGCCGTGTTACCCTGCCACAATCCAGGAAGATGAGAAAGAGTTGTCAGGTGAGTCTGCCCCTCTGGTATTGATGCTGAAGAAGGCTGAGGGACAGCTCTGCGATGGCTGTAAGCATGCACAAGCACCAGTTGAAATGTCCTGTTTTATAGCTTCTTGGGCACCAATGTAGTCATCCATGAGAAAAAACAGCATATATTCCCATCTGGAATGCACATTTTCTAGCAGTGTGGCACAGGTTTGAACTGTAGTTACTGTTTGTATTGTAAAGCTAAACTTAATGAAGTAGAAAGTTTGGCTTAAAGGCTGCAGGGCATGTCTCCAGGATTAGGCTGACATAGCTTCTTTGAAATTACTTGAATTAACACTGGCATGAAGTTGGAATAAGTGTCACATGGAGCTTTGATTGTCTGTCATCAGTCAGCAATCTGCTCTTGTGGCAGAGTAGACCAATGGCATTCTGGGCTGAATTAGGCAGAGTGCTGCAAGCAGATCGAGGGAGGTGATCCTTCCAGTCAGCTCAGCACTGATGAGACATATCTAGAGTTCTAGCTCCATCTCTGGGTTCTGCAGTACAAGAGAGACATGGACATACTAGAAAGAGTCCAGCAAAGGGCAACAAAGAGGATAGAGAAGTTGGAACGTTTTATGCAAGAGGAGAGGCTGAGACTGCTGGGTCTGCTTAGCCTGAAGAACAGAAGGGTCAGGGGAAATCTCATCACTGTGTAGGAATACCTGTTGGTAAGGAATAAAGAAGATGGAGACAAAATCTTTTCAGGGTGTCCTGGGTTAAGCAAAGAGTTAACTTTTTAGCTAGCAAGAGGCTGTGTTTTGGATTTATGCTCAGGAGAAAAGCTGATAAGAAAGAAACATTTATAATTATTGCTAGGATACTTCAAGGTCCGTCAGCCTCTCTGCTCTCAGCAGATGGGGCGGGGAGGGGTGGGGAAAGGAGGGTTGGGACAGCACAGCCCAGCTACTAGCCCAGGATTCGTTCTTCGGTTACTAGATTGAGAACCAGAGTGACCAATAATCTATTCTATAACATACACATCATACCCAGTATATAACTGAGGAGCCCCAGAAGGTTGTTCACTTTTGCCCTTCGCTTCCTGGTTCCAGTGGCTTTTGGTTTCTGTCCTCTCTTCTGGCTTCGCATTGCTCTCCCAAGGCCTCCCCACCCCCCACCCCCACTCCTCTCCAGGATCGTTAGCTGGGGCCAGACACGGACACTTGGACTGTTATCTCTGTTCCGTGAGTTTCGGGACCCTCCCTCTCCAGGGGGATCATTAGCTGGGGCCAAGTGGTCATTTTCCCCCCACCCTGGTCAGCTCTCAGTCTGGGACGCTCAGACTGTTATCTCTGTTCCGTGAGTGCTTCCGGGAGCGGTGCACTCCCCCCGTCTGGGGGAATCGTGAGTGTAGTTCTGGGATCATTAGCCGACAACAGGCTGAGCCTTTGGTCATCGAGTGGGGGGCAGTATCACTGTGTATCACTCATTTGTATATTTGTATATAGTATTATATTCAATATTATTGTAGTTTAGTTATTAAATTGTCCTTATCTAAACACATGAGTCCTTTTTTTCCTTTACCCCAAAAACCGGGATACACATTTAGCAAAAGCCACTTGGCTAGTCAACACTAGAGGATCTGCCAATTGGGCTGGTCCTGCCCAGTCAGAACCTTTACATACTACTCCTTTAACTCACTCCCCTATTCTCGGGTGGGAGCAGGAATTGTGTGAGTGGGTGTGTGTGGTTTGGCCCCCAGCCAAGGGCTAACCCATCACACAGGTGCACTCAATGAAAGGACAAATCGCAATAACAAGTGGCAAGGGGTTTTTTGGTTGGTGAGGTTTTTTGATTGTTGATGGTGTTTTGGGTGTTTTTTTGTTGTGTTTTTTTTTGTTTGGTGGTTTGTTTTTTGTTTTGTTTCATTTTGTTTTTTACTGTTACCGTGGTTGAACACTGGCACAGGATGGCCAGAGAAGTTGTGGAGTCTCTGTTCTTGAAAATATTCAAAACCTGAGCTGACGATATCCTGAGTAACTTGCTGTGGGTAACCCTGCTCTGAGCATGGGGTTGGAGTAGGTATCTCCAAAGGTCCCTCCCAACCTCAACCATTCTGGGATTCTGTCATTGAAGAAAGGCTCAGTGTTATGGCCATCTGCACAATGGGTACGGAACTGCCATGGTCTTTAACTCACCCGAATTGTGTGCAGATCCAGTTCATGCGCTGCCTAAACTTTGCTTGTCAAGATCTCATTCTTCTGAACATGGTTAATACTAATTCACATAAAAATGAAACACTGTGACACATTCTATTTGGGCATAAAGGATTGTTTAAAGTGTAAGCAACCCTGAGAACTACAGAAACATTTTGGGAGAAGGGTGAACAATGCCCTGACTGTTACTCAGTGAGTGTCAGAGCAGAGGAGCTTAGGTAGCAAAGGCAAAATTCTCCCCTGAGTCAGTCAAATGCAAGCTGGGATCTGCAAGTCAAACCATGATTCAGTTTTGTGTATTATTTTACTATAACAGGTCCCATGTGTTAAATTCCATGGACAGTTTTAACGTGCTTTTACAATTACATCTAGTAGGATTAACCCTGCAACTAGTACTTCATTAACAATGCTTCAGGCAATGATTGAGCTGAACAGAACCTAGATAAGTCTTCCATGGCTTCTTCAGCTCTGCAGGATCAGGAATTAGTAAGAAACATGATTAACATTGTGACTAAATTTAGTTTTCACAGGTTTGCTTGCCTATTGAGATGGCATTTTTGTTCTCCAAAAGGCAAGTATAGGTAGAATAAATCTGGTGAGGAGTCCCAGATCCAGCCTGTGATGTGTGTAGTAGAAGACAGCCTGAAGCATCCAGCTGGGCACTGTAAACTCAAGGAGTTTGGCCAAGGCTGCTCTGTGGTTTGGGAATACAAGTTCACCTGAACCTCAGGGCAGTGTTTGTTACCTGGCAAAAGCCTTGCAGAGAGCTTTTGAAGCCTTCCCAGGTGAAACAAAAGCACTGCATGCTATTCTAATGTTTTAGATCTATGTGAGGGATCCATAAACTTCTGAGAAGCCCCAGTGTGAGGCGGCAGTGAGGCTTTACTAAAGCATTTTATTTAAAACACTGCACTATCTGTGCCAAAACACTTCAATTGCAACATATTAGCTATGTCTAAAGGGAAACAAAAAAATCCGAGTGCTTTGTGGCAATGGCAAAGAGTGCTGGGGATAGAATTGTGGGATTATGATGTTGTGAGAAAACATTTTGACTGCTGGAACCCATCAGGTTCATACCGAGCCAGTGTTCTTTTGTGTTTGCCGGTGCTTGCTGTACTCCTGTTTGTCTTTTGACTGCTGTTTTCTCATTTCAGATGCATTTGCTCTCTTGGAACACTGAATGTTCTTTGTAACACAGCTATTATTTAAAATCACCTGCTGTCACCCACAATGAACAAACAAGCTGTAAAAGCAAGGGTGACTTTTTTTGTTCATGTATGTGATGAGGTCTCTTACCTGGAAATTGACCTCATCACCCATTGTTCTTCTTGGCTTCCAGCTCAGCATCAAAATTTCTGTCAATTACCAGGCACTAAAACATGTGACTGTGGCTTAATTAGGGAATGAAGAAGCACAGCACTTTCTTTCCAAATTCAAGAATGTGACTGCAGTGTTTAAAAGGCATTTGTGTATGTCTTGCTCCAGGGTGCAGCATGGTCTAATGGTACTTAGGCTTTCAGGACACAGAGAGGGCACTGGCAAAGCCTTCCTACCCTAAGGGTCCATTGCTGGGTACCCAGCTTTATAAGAGAAAAGGTACATCCAAATGAGGTCTGTCAAGATGCTTGCCTTTTGCAGTGGGTCCTCAGCAGCAGAGGGACTAGGATGTCACTGGCCCTAGCCAGGCAGGTCTTGAGACTCCCTGTACCCAGGCTGAATCTTCTTCACACACCTGACTTGGGATCCTTAAGAATAATAGGACTGAAAGGTACTTCAGTTCGGAAGACAACCTGTCCAGTCAGGTCTTGAAAAACTCCAAGGTTTGAGACTCCACATTCTCTTTGAGTCCAGCCTCCACTGCTGGCCTGTTCATGCAAAGAAAAGCTTCTGGTTTACCTGCTCCGAAGAGCTCTTGTTCAGCTTTTGCCCATTGTCCCTCATCGTGCCAAGATGAGAAGCACCTGGCCTCATCTCATTGATCCCTTCCCCATAGGTACTGGGGCACTCTTAGGCTGTGGTGTATTGACTACTCCCTGTGATTTGGTGTCAGCTGAAAACTTGACAAGAGATTTCTCCATTATGTTCCTCAGCTCACTAATACGATGTTTTTCTCTGTCTCCCCCCAGTTAAGTTTTTGCCATTAATTATGCTAAATCAGACTAGACTAGCTAGCCTGAGAAGTGCTCTTTCACCCTGAGTTCCACTCCACAGTTGCACAGGGAGTGAAAAAACATTTTATCCTATTTGGTTTTGAATTTCCAGCTTAATTTCATTGAATGTCCTTTCAGTCTTCTGTGCTGAGAGAAGGAGGACAGTGTACTGCTGACTTATTTTCCCTGTTCATTTTTAGAATGTGGTTTTGTGGTGTTTTTTTTTTTTTTTTTATCCAACCTTACTAAGGTAATCTAATCTTGTCAGTGCCTTGAACCTTTCTTTTTATTCTTTCAGTGTCCTTGTGTACACATGTACACACGTGCAAGCATATACACACACAAGGATTAATTTTTTCTGCCTCCTGCAGCATAAATTTTTTTATGTAAGAACATTTCCTCCAACTGGCAAATTAGTTCTGCTTTTGCTTTTTAGTGTTATAGTTATGCGATGGTCATATTGTCCTTTCACATGGATTGAAAGACTACAGCCGACTCCAGTTTCCTTCCTTCATGAAGGTGCACAAGAAGGTGTCTAGAAGTGTCTGGGCTACAGCCCATGAAGAATCCCAAGGACAGTGTGTCTGTTTGGGATTTCTGATCCACTAAGACAAATGCAGGTTAATTGGTATGATCAGCTAGTTGTGTGGTGATAGCAATTTGTCAGGGAGATTGATCCAGGTGGTTGCTGTGGAGTGATGAAGAATGCTTCACTCAAATGAGTAGCAGTAAGTCAGACTCTCAGCTGCCATAAATCAGCACAGCTCCAGTGAAGTTAAAGGACTTCCATGCTGAGCTGCAGAAGATGAAGCTCTAGCCTGTGTTCTTGGGGCATACCAGTTGACTGACAGATAACAGAAGTGTAACAAATGAGGTCCAAGCCATGTTTAGGAAGGGACGTACAAATGTGGTCCCATAGCAGCAATGCAATGATGTATGAAGCAAGACTTAAACATACTGTGTGGATAATGGAGAGAGGGGAGGAAGGAGTGAAAAAGAGGAAGGAAGAGAGAAGAGAAGGTGAAAGTGAGGGGGAGAGGAAGGGAGGAAGGAGGCTTTGGATTCCCTTATAAAATGCCTTTCTGTTTGATGCAGCAGTGACTGATCTGTAGTTCTTAAATGAGCAATTCAGATGCACCTATGTGATGGGGCTACCTCATGTGTTTGACAGCTGTTGCTGATGTCCTTATTAGTGACCTGGAAAGCAAGTACAGCTCTTTATGTGGATAGCATTTATGGCTGGTCCAGTGCAGAGCAAGGATGCGAAGAGTATGAAGGAAAGGGAAGTAGCATCATGTGGGTTGGAAAATCTGAAAAAAAAAAAAAAAAAGCAAAAACTTGCAGCTTGCAGACTGACATTGAAATAAGGAAAACAGAAAGTAATCTGAAATGGAGTGCTCACACGTTCTCTGTGGGTGAGAACAATGTGGGAAGCATGGAGCTGGAGGAGTGAGCGAGGCACTGTTGTTAATGCTGAATTAGCAATGACTATGCTGTATTCCCTGCACTGCTTGAGCAAATGCACTGTGTCTTGAAAAGAGGAGAAAGTAGGCACTGTCTTTACCTACTCCAATTCAGCTGCTGCATTCAGGGCTTGGCAACGAACTTCTAAAAACTTATTAGGAGGCTGGAGGGAACAACCAAGTGATGAGGGTCTATGAAGACTGGCTGATGTGGAAGCTATGAAATTGTGAAGGCTGAGAGCCTGGCTAAGTAGAGAGGTGTGATTACACCTTGTTTGTCTTCAAGGCAGAGGTGGAGGAGCCTGTGTCTGAGTTACAGACTCCAGGTTTACCACAGGCAGCTCTCAGCTTGTTAATTTTCTGCATTTATTATGGAGAACACTAAAATGTGTGTTCACACTTGGTCTGCTAAAGCCCTGCTGGGCTTACAGAAGGAAAAACTTATCCATGAAGACAACTCCTTAGAGGTGAAGTAGAGAATAAAGAGGCAAAAATGTAAAACAAAGCAAAGCTGAGCCTTCTGGGACTAATTAAAACATCCCCAAAATTTGTGTTTTACAAGGGACTGCAGTGGATGCTGTGGTATGTCTGTCTTTGCTTGTCTACTAAATGCAGGCACAATATGAACTCTCTGCTGGTTGTTTCCATCTGGAAAGCAAGGATGGTGGCAAATTTGTCAGATTTTTATGAGGAGTTGCCAGCCACAGGGTCTTGAGGAGACTGTCTTGAACAGCATGGACTCCGTGGGGAGTCTGGTAGTTGCTCTGACCCGCATGTGTGTTTGAGAGCTGCCCTGTCATTTCAGAGGGAGGTGAAGTCAACTCTATGTGCCACAGGGATTGCTTCTGCAGGAGCTGGAGATTGTTCCTGATCTGGCATTCTTTTCTACTAAGAGAGAAGTGTGGTCATTTGGCACTGAGCAGGAATGGTGTTGCTGTCTTAGTGCAATTCCTTTCACACCTCTCAAATGCTTCTTGGACTGGATTATGAGACACTAAATTTGTTTGCAGACTGCAGCTCTTGCTGTATCACTGTGCAAAATATGTTTACTTGGTTGTATTTTTCTGTACAACCTGTTTTAACCACCTTGCATTTGAATTTTGCTGTAAACTGATGTATGGAACATCTCGTCTTTGGATTCTCCTGTCTGTGTTAACCTAGGCTCTTATCCAATCAAATACTTTACTATGTATTTTAAGATAAGCCTCCTGCCCTTTCTGAAGTCATTAAGACTGCTTGGGTCGTTAGTTTTGATATATGTGTGTGTACACATGACTAGCAATGTTGTTTAGTGGCTATGACAAAATACTTCCCCCTAGGTAAATTGCTGGCAAAACACAAGATGGGGGGCTTTGTCTGTAAAAGCATGTAGTTATAAAAACTCTTCCCCTTCAGCTTAGCCTGGTGAAATCTGTGGCACCTCTCCAGTTGAAGACTGGAAATGCCTTCCTTCCTTTTTTATCTCACTGGATTTGTGTGTGTGCCACAGGCACTCTACATCATTGCAGTATATTTATACTTTCAACTTGTTGATCGGTAGAGAGGTTGATAGCCATTTGGATTTATTTTGCTGCTCATTTGTAATTAACTTGGCACAGGCATAAAAAAATCAACCGTCATTCATTTGCCATCTATTCGTGATTGTTTTTTAGAAGGCTTAAAAATAGAAGAGCTACGGACTAGGCAACTGGCTGGCATGCGCGTGGCTCCAGACACATTGCCGTAGGATCTGGCTGTAAATTTTATCTGCATTTTCCAAAAAGGGGGTGTACCCTTAGACCATGTGCACAGATATGAGGACCCCCAGCTATCCTGGTGAGTGCCGTGCAGGGCTGCCAAAATATTGTCACTGTGACTTCCCCCAGTGGGTGGCATGGCCCTGCTGGATGGAACAGGAGGGGGAAGGCTGTTGTCTTGAGGACATCTTTGTGTCCCCTACAAGCTTGTGAGGGTGATCTGCACTGGATGAGAGAAGGATAGCCAGAGAAGTGAGCTTGGGACTCTTAGAGAAAAGGCAAACCCGCTGCTTTGCCCATTGGCTGTCCTGTGATGGACAGCCAATGTGATGAGTGAGTGATGTACTTGTAGAGTAACCACGCTGCTCCTGAGTCCTGATCACTCACACTCCACTGGGCTGATCACACACAGTTCACAGGGAGTATTCTCTGTATCACTTTACCCACCTGCCAGTAACAACTGCCTGTAATTTGCCTTGTTAAATACAGTAGCTACAAACATTTAATTCAAAATGACAGTTTAAGGTTTCAAAGCAATCCACCTGCTCTGCAATGCTTTAAAGATCTCCCAAATGCAATCTTTTGTATGCACTTAAAATCTGCCTCTGCCACTACTCAAATATATTTATAGGCTACTGGTGGGCTGCCTATGAAAAATTCTCATCCCACAGCTTTTTCCTCAGGTTGATGAATGCTTCTATGTTTCATGAAGGTTAATGCTACAAAGAGAGAGAAGCAGCTGCTTCTGTGATCTCAGTAATGCATTCACTGCACACTGTAGAAGTACAATTCTGTTCCCCTCATACAGAATCAAAGGGTTGTTTCACTTTCCTTGATCCTTAGAGTATATCCACCTCTGTCTCCTTTGAATCACTCCTCCAAATTATCTTCTGCAGTATGCAACTCTTGTCCAAAAAAAAAAAAAAAAAGGATCAGTTCCCCCTATTTTCCTGCCCCCTCCTCCCAGTGTGCAAGCATGCCCAAGATGAATCACTGTGTAATCATATTCCCATTGCTTGTATCCTTCCGTTTGCTCTCCCTTTCTGCTCATTTTGTGCTTGCTTGCCAATCAAGCCTAACATTTGGGGCCTGGTTCTTTTCTGGGTTTCATTAACCCCAGGGAAGACCTTCAGCAGCAGTGTAGGGGACACCTGGGAGCCCCCAGCCCACATCACAGTCTTAGAGGGCAGGCTTAGCACTGCTTTGCAGGTATAATATCCTGTAATTTGCCTTGAAAAACTGACCCCTGCTTTAGGCTTGTGGCCACACTGTGACTTTGGACTGGTGTCTGAAGCAAGGGTTTGCCTGACTTTCCAACTGTGCACTGGGAGACACAAGCCGGGGGGGGCACTGACTTTCAAAGGCAATGGTGGGTGGCAGGGCTGCAGTTATACTTCAGTCTCCTGTAATAGCGGGGGCAAGGACAAGGGAGGGAGCTAAGGTAGGCCAGCACTTGGTAAAGAAGTTGAGAATTTGACAGAGGGATTTGGGGCTTCAGGCTTACGCTGCATTTTCTGCAGACACGCTGCTGTGGTTGCTGGGGTGGGAGCTGGCTCTTCCCTGGCAGCCCCCAAGGGGACAGCCATGTGTGTAGCATGGGGAGCAGGGCAGAGCTGCAGTGTTTGGAGCCTTGAACAAGCGTGCCCTAAGGCCTGCTGATCAAGATTAAATATCAAGTTAAGGGCTAGACACTGACAGTCAGAGGCCTGACCAGGTAGACTTGGTCCTCAGCTTCCCTCTCTGCCAATGGGTTACTTGGGTTGAAGCTCTCAGAGGAAGCCCAAGCATGTCAGGAGCCTAAAGCAGCTGGGTGCTGTTCCTGTGTCTTCCTTCAAACCTTACAGCTGCAGAGCTGAAACACATAGCCCTGTAGAGTACGAGTGAGCAGCCTGTGGAGTGCAATTGTAATCTGTTCTACGTAGTGTGAAAGTTGCAGGGACACCTTACTGGTGACCTCTTCTGTTTCTCAGTGCCCTTAATACTGATTCAACCCATCTGTGAGCATGTTGTAACCCATCGCTGTTCTTTGAACTCTGTCTTCTTTAGATTTCATTTCAAGTTGATGGCCTAGGTATCCACAATATAAGCCTATTGGACCAATTAAGAACACATCTCTGTTTCTGTAAACAGATACCGTACACTTGCAAAATTTCGGGACCGTAGGTTACAGATTGTCCCACTTGCAGACCTTGCCCAGCAGCTATTTGCACATCAGCACTTGTGTGCCAATGTAAACCAGTTCCTATAGCCATAATGGCACAAAACATCAACTGGGAGGTGCAGTGGCTGCTCTGCATTTATGCATGCAGTATTTCTCCCAGGATGTTTAAAGGAGCCTTTCTGCAGTTTTGACATGTAAGCCCTGTGTGTTGTCCCTCCTGGCTTCAATGGAGGTGGCATCTGCCATCTCTTTGTATTCCAGGCACGTCTCACTCCACTGTGAGTATGTGATGTTGGTTAAACCATAATTCTGTTTTTTAAAGAGGGTAATGTCTTGTGGGAGAGTTAGCAGTTTCTGTTTTTGGAAAACTGGCACTAGGGTTGGCTTGATGCAAGGAAGAGCTAAGACGTAACACTGGTTTACCTTGTGGAGGTGCACTCAGACACCACCCTATTTGCTTTGTAGTTTCTTTGTAAAGAAAAATGAGACAACCACAATGGGTGCTAAGATATTGTGATGAAAAGCTAGCCTGGAAATATACTCACTTCAAAGAAATACCAGCCCAAAATGTGTTCTTGCAGAGTTTGAAAGCCAGTCAGCTTAATTAACATTTTGGCAGCTAAATACTACCACTTCTATTTAGAGGGACATAGGATATTGAACGTTGCAGTTCTGATCTGTTGTACATGCCTGGCCTCCATTTCCACCCTCTCTCTTTGGTCTTGCTAGTTTGCTCAGTCTGTAGCCATAATAAGGGCATCCTTGCACCAGTAGCAGACATCCTGTAGCACAACTGGGTGCTGCTGAAGTCCAACCACCTGTGATTTTCAAAGTTGTTTAGTACTGCAAGGTCACCATCCTTGCAGAGCTGTGTAGAGCCACCAGCCCCAGCCAGCACGCCTGCTTTCAGAAGGGGCCTTGTTTGCTGGTGGAAGCTGTGGCCGTTTTCTCTCCCTGCTCTGGCTGTGCCTCACCTTCTGGCTGTCACCACTTCTTGCACCTGGTTTCAGTCATCCCTGCTGCTTTGCTCTGTTCTTTNTGCATTTTGTAGCTCTAAGGTCTTCTAGGCTCAGGTGAGCACGCGACACCAGTGCCTCAGCCAACACCACACCTGGCCTTTCTGTGGAGCAGGGGTCTGCTCTGTTTCCTGGAACGCAGGGATGGTGCTTTGACTTTGCTCAGTGGCTGTTTGCAGCAGAGGGAGGCTGGACACAGGAAGAAAGCAATGCTCAATTCTTCCTGCACTTCTGTGCCCTCTGCAGCATCCTGCAGAGCTGGCTAGCAGAGGGGAGCATGTCATATCCTCCTCTGCAGCACATGCTCCCTCTAGGATATGGTTGGCACAGTCCTCCTCCTGCTCCACCCTGCCAGTGTTTGATTTTCCCAAATAGATACAATATGTATCTTAATGCCTAATTCTTATTCTGAGAATACTTTCCTTCTTCTTGCTAGAAAGATGATTAATACTGCATTGCCCAGCCAGTCACCCTCTGCCCAGTAGAGCTATAAATAAATACCACCCAGCAGTTGCATACAGCAAGCCCTATTTTATTATTTTCCATTCATAATACAAAGCATGAGAATCGACTGCCGTGTAGAGAAGAGGCTGAGTAACAACTATAGCTCAGTAGGAACCTTGATCTCTCATCCTCCACCATCCAGGGGGCAAAGAAATCCCACACTCATTTTTGTTTTACTGTTCTCTAGTTATGACAGTTATTTGACCACCTAGTTGGCTGAGACACATGGTTAAGTGTGCAATGTGCTTCACATGGCCCTAGGTAGGAAGGCTTTTCCTGTTCAAAATGAGGTGAAAACCATCCATCAGGACTTGCTTTGTTCAGTGGAAAATTGATTTCTTAGACAAAATGCAAACAACTCTTATGGGTGCCATGGTATCTGCAATTCTTATGAAACAGAAGTCCCTTCCAATGTTGGGTAACCAGTTTTGATTCAAAAAAGAAGATAGAATATTTTAAAAATACTCCAGTTTTGGATATTAAAAATGTCAAGGGAGGACTGAAGCCCTTTGCAAGAATGATTTCTACTGACATTTTACTAATTTACTTAAGATTTGGCGTTTTCATTTTAAAAAAAAGTATATCATGAGAACTATTAAACCCCAAACTTTAGCAGTTCCCACCCAAAAGTAATTTTCAGATGGCTTTATTAATGACACTGCCTGAGCTCTTCAGCTGTGAGACATTCCAGAGGGTGAGTGGATGGGAGGAGGGATGCAGGAGGGTGAAGGAACTGGTGTCTCTCCCATGTGGGATGGGGCAGGTAAGGGGTTGGTGTTGTGGATGTCTCCATGCAGAGTAAGGGTGGGCTAGTCTCTGGTGTGCTGCTAGGTCTCTGGGGCACTGGGAACAAAGCCCCTGCCTGCCAGAGAGCTGCGTTATGAAGTCTTGGGTGTCTGCATGCTGTATATAGACCCCTTAGGAACCAGCCCCTGTGGGAGAGTAAAGCCTTGCAGGGGAAATGCAGTTTTTCTTATCTTACTGTCAGTGTGTGGATCAGGAACTTGGGAAAAGCTTTCATTGCTTTCATACGAACACTGCCAATTAGGCTGGTTTGGTTTCCATACGGCTGCTAGCTTTCTGAAATGTATTAGGAAAAAGTATCCACCATGACAGAATTATTCACCAAAGCCTAGTTTTCATCAAATCAGTGCAGAATAAACTTTCAAAAAAGACATGATTTGTAGGAAAAAAGTTCAAGGCACTTAATAATACGTTTCATAGGATTCATTTCTTTCTTTGGTATACAAAAACCTACACATCTCTAAAAATTAAATCCCCCTGGCATACAAATTGTTTTATGATCTTTTTGTGTGATACTTTCTCCAGCTCACTAAGGCACTTGCTTAATGATTAATTGAAAGGACACAATTAGTTCCAGTAAAGACATACTTAGAAATCAGCCTATGGTAAATCCTTGTAGAATTATAGTCTTTATGGTTTTGCTGTAAAAAGTCAAACACAGAACTAATAAAACCATTGTTGAATAAATAAACTAGAATCAAGGTAAGGATTTACAAAAAGAGCCTTTGGATGGTGGTTGCACAATTAATTGGTAAATCCTCATTGCTAGAATCTCCTTCTTGCTGGCTTTTGGTGAAAGAAGTTCATTTTTTTTTTACAGAATGCCAACTAAACTGTAGAGCAATCAGGAGCAACAACTGGAAACTTCAGGAAAACATCAGAAATCAGGCCTATAGGGAAAAATCCTGGTGACTCAATCTTTCACCTCTTTGACCCCCTGTTCTGAGACTGGGGGGATGAAGGTTGTCTGTTACACATCCCTATTGTTCAAAAATCATGTCTGTGTCTCTCCAGATTGAAAGACTGTTAAAAGCCATGACCTTGGGCCTGGAGGGGAAGGGGAATTATCTTTTAATTGCTCCCACTTCTCTGTTTTTCCTCTCTTTGCTTTAGTAATGTAAAGCACTGGAGGTTTCCTGTCCACTGCACAGACTCCAGGAACTGGTGCTGCTGAGGGCCCTGCCAAGCCCTCGGGAAGGCCAGTGCTTTCTCAAGGGTTTGTGGCTGGGACGCATTACTCTGGTGTCATGCACAGCAGGTAACCTCCACACGTTACTGCTCTCAGTTAGGATTTATCCTGGTACTGTTAGAAGGATTGCTACGCCAATACTTCAGGCTGCAGCTCTGGTCATCAAGGTGCAAGTTCATCTCCAGGTGGTCCATCCAAAGAACCTGATGCAGCAAACCCTACTGCTTTCCAGACTTTAGCTTCCTTCCACTTGGGCTTGAACTGCTGGCCCTTTTTGTGAAATTTATGCTGCTTCCTGTTCAGTAAATGGCATCTATCAGAAGAAGAGGCATGATCCTGCATAGGGATTTTCTGCCTTGTCAGCAGGGAGACAGCAGACTCTGCCTAGCTGGACCCTCAAGAGCACCCAGCTCTTCTTCAATCTTTGCTAAGGACTCTCACTTTCTATGTGTCTGCAATATGAAAAGTCCCCACTTCTCTGATGAAACTGGTCAGGTTTAGAGTGAAGATTGTGTCACCCTGACTTTCTTTTTCTTCTGCAGTTGTCAAAGTTGTGAAACTGAAGAAAAGAAATATGATAATCCTGGATGAGCACTAGATAATATTTATTTCTGAATGTGACAAAGCCAATGATAGTAAGGTGGCCACCTGGAGGCTGCTGTCAGAGGACATCCAGCTGGGCTTGGGAGTCCACGTAAGCTATCATGTCAGGTTACCAAAGTGAATGCTGTGCATGACAGACAACATGCACTGTGCCCACCCCATTCCCTATTCACCTGGGACAATTCTGCGGCTTGCTTTCCCATCAAGGGGATCCTTTCCTTGGAAGGCAGAGCAGGGAGCTCTACCTTCAGCAGTAAGGAAGGTAAGTGAGATTGTAAAAACTTGTGAAGTGGGAAAAAACAACAGCATAAACTAAGTACTAACTTGCTTGGCTGAAGCGTTATGCTGATCAAACAGGCAAAATCTTCTGAAAACATTCCCTAGTGAGGACACAGAATTTTTTTTGACAGACCACATTTAAGATGAAAACCAGTAAGTCCAGCAGAGGAAAATTCTGAGTAGGTCTGCTCTGTTTTTTCAGAGGCAGACAGAGTCCACAGTACCTCATCTCAGCTGTGGGCTCAAAAACCCACCGGTGATCCAGATGACCTTTTTTTGTTTGTTTACTGAGCCCTTTGAATATGCCTGAGGATGTTAGACTAAATTATTTCCCAAAGTGGGACACTGGTAGGTGTCACTTTCAAAAAATGCATCAGCTGGGTGCTTCCCACACTTGTGGCTGGAGGTTACATGTCCTTCTTTCTTTGAAGGCAGAGGCAAGGATGCATGTCCCATCCTTTCTTAGGATGCTGATTTAATTCAAATAGGAAAAGCATCAGGAGTAGGGTTGGCCTTAGCACTTCGGCTAGTAGTAGCTTTGTGCATAGCAAGTGCATGAGTGACAAGTGCACAGGTATGCGGATCAAGACTGCAAAATATTTTTCCTGACTCTTTTCCCTCGTACTCCAGCCTGGTTCCATACAGGGACACACATATTTTGTTGCTAATGTTATTTAGTAAACTATATATATGTCAGGGTCTTCAGCAACCTAAGAGTTTTACTTCACTGCTGGTCAACAGATGTTCTTAAATACTTCATCTTTTTCAATTCTCACTTTCTCTCTGGTCCATATATTTGTTGCAGAAATGCATAACTGTGTGCCACAGCTGTCATGGTAGATCTTATTCCCTATACAACCTACTAGATGCTGTTAAAATTCCAGTGTTAGCTCCTGCATTTCAGCTATTGAGTGCTGCAATATTTATCCTCATCTGTAGGAAGTAAAGCTCTTCAATTTTCTATCCTCTAAAAGCCTGCATATTTTAGGTGTGGTACACATTCTAGGTTCCAGTATAAATTGGGTACTGAGCTGTTGGAGAGTAGTGTAGGGGAGAGGGAGCTGGGGGTCCTCGTGGACAGCAGGATGACCATGAGCCAGCACTGTGTCCTCGTGGCCAAGAAGGCCAATGGCATCCTGGGGTGTATCAGAAGGGGGGTGGTCAGTAGGTCAAGAGAGGTTCTCCTCCCCCTCTACTCTGCCCTGGTGAGACCGCATCTGGAATATTGTGTCCAGTTCTGGGCCCCTCAGTTCAAGAAGGACAGGGAACTGCTGGAGAGAGTCCAGCGCAGAGCCACAAAGATGATGAAGGGAATGGAGCACCTCCCTTATGAGGAAAGGCTGAGGGAGCTGGGTCTCTTTAGCTTGGAAAAGAGGAGACTGAGGGGTGACCTAATTAATGTTTATAAATATGTGAAGGGTGAGTGTCAGGAGGATGGAGCCAGGCTCTTCTCTGTGACATCCAGTGATAGGACAAGGGGCAATGGGTTCAAGCTGGAACATAGGAGGTTCCACTTGAATATGAGAAAAAACTTCTTTACAGTGAGGGTGACAGAGCACTGGAACAGGCTGCCCAGAGAGGTTGTGGAGTCTCCTTCTCTGGAGACATTCAAAGCCCGCCTGGATGCATTCCTGTGTGATCTGATCTAGGTGTTCCTGCTCCGGCAGGGGGATTGGACTAGATGATCTTTTGAGGTCCCTTCCAATCCCTAACATTCTGTGATTCTGTGATTCTGTGTGACATTCTTGAGCGTTAAAAATCACTGGACATTTGGTTGCTTAATGATTAAGACTATGTACTGCACCTGGCCAATGTATTTTTTAAATGAAACAAAAGACTCTCTCTTCTGTATCATTTTTTTAAAGCTGATTCTCTCCCTTGAAATTACATTTTAAGAATTTAACAGCGAAACTGCTCAGTTTGGAGGATCATAGCTTTGTATTTGATCTCAGACCATGCATTATTGATTTCCAGTATGAGAAAAATGTCTTAAATGTCTGCAATAAAAATGCAAAGAATAAAAATGCTTTCACTGCTTTTGAAATTAAAATAATTTCATATGTGTTATGTTGCAGGGAGTTGAAACTCATTAAACAGGTTAATTAGTAGGAGGAATATTACAGAAAATGATTGCATTTCATTGTAAGATAAATCAATAAAATATACGGTATAATTAGTATACAAATAAAATAAGTTCTGCAATTAAATACCAAAATACATTAATGCAATGTTATTGCTAAGTGCTAAGAAAGAGGTAAAGCAAAGGTTGAGTCTAACCTGTAAAAACCATTTCCTGTAAACCCCTGACAGAAACTCTTCCTTCAGTTAAGGGATCAGGGGTTGCATTCCCGGTAATAGTGATAATAATTTCAGCCTTTAATTCCCAATTTAAGTGTCTTTTTGCAGCCTTAATCTTAGGCTGATAAATGATAGCACAAGGCATTTACCTGTTTGCAGTGGGCCAGGACTAGGCTGCCATGCTGAGACCGGGAAGGCAACAGTCACTGTATTTCTCCCTGCTGCCCTTCACTCTGGAGAGGAAGAGTTATAGGGGGGTAGCAGGGAGATTGCAGGTTTAGGGTTCATCTCACCTGTACTTGACTGCAGCACCAAGCAGGCTCTGAGCTACCTGTGCAGGCTGTCTTTGCAGCTGGTGGGTAATGACAGGCAGTTTGCTGCATCCCTACAGTGGGGAGAGCCATGTCTCACCTTGAGCTGTGGTGGAACAACAGGCAACAGCCTCGTGTGTCTGCCTACACCTGGGAGGTACATCTAACATCAGTGTCCCTCCCAGATTAGCACAATTGCTCTGAGTTGCTGCTCATGCAGCCTGTCTGTCCCACACCCTGCTGACAAAGGTGTGCGTATGTGGCCCTGATTCCTGGGCAAGAGCTGCATATAGGCACCTTGGGACGTGTGAGGTTTCCCCAGAGACATGTATTGGCTCTTTTTAATCTGGAAAGTTTGCAGTTCTGGAAGAATTTGGGATTTTGTGTGTTTGCTTTCTTGAGAGCAACCCTGTTTTTCTTCTTTTTCTCCAGAGAGCAGTTCTAGTTGGGTTTGCTATTGCATCGTGTAGGATATTGCCTGTTTGTCCTGGCTCTTTCTGAATGCAGTTCCCAGGGGAACCAATCTTCTTGCTGTCTGAGTAATGCTACAGGCAACTTTCTAACACAAATCAGTGCCTATTGCCCTCCTTCTCCTCCTCCCATCCACTCAAAGTGCCATCTCCTGCACATTCATATTCAAGTTTCTCCTTATTTTCATGATGTACTGGAGACAAAACAACTCTTGTCCTCTTTGGCTTGCAACTTCATATGCCAGCGGGAACAGTAATGACTGGACAGCTTTGATTCACTCTCAGTTACATGCAGAGTCCTTTCACAGTCCCAAACAAAAGCAGACACTAGTCTGAAGCTTCTCTTATTTGCTGCCTTATTCCTAGGTTCTGCTGCCAGCTCTGCCTGCTGCAAGAGAAATTCTGTGCTCTGGATTTTCCACCTTCATTTATTGACAGTCTTTCTCTCTCTTGTGAGTATAGATAGTAGCCTGTCTAAGGGACAGTTGAGCTTCCTCTGGGGTGTCTCCAAACCCCTGGCACTAAAAAGGCCATCCTCATTCATGTGCGGTTTGTAGGGCTTTTTAATGTATATTCTACTGGAAAATATCTAATAGAAAAGGCTCAGTTAGCAGAGGATAAACACTTACTCCCTTGTCCTTGTGGTGACCATCTATTCTTTCCATTAAATACGGAGCTTAATATGATGCAATTGTTTTTTTCTCCTTTCTTTTCTTTCTGTTAATCTCTTTAAAGAAAGGATAGTAAAAGTATATATCTGTACTTTTGTGTAGCTGATGCTGGTCTGACTTGTGACCTTGTTCCCTCACTTTTGAGAACCCTTACGACTTTCAAGAAGATCCAAGGATGGCCCTGGTTTTCCCAGGGCTGACGAATGGTTTGATTGGACTTGTATTGCACTAGGTTCCAAAACCACAAGATTAGTCCCTCTCCCTTTAGTTTTCTTTCGCTGCTTTTGTTTTTGTTTTTTGTTTTTTTTTTTCCAAAATAAACTGCATTTTTCCCTCTCCTGCTTGATTCCACTAGTATAAGGCACTTTTTATTAGAGGAGTAGGAGTAGTAGTAGTGGTTGTTGTAGATGTTTTGCTTTACTTGACTAAGGAACAAGGTGGCTGGTTTGTATAGAGTGATTTTTGTGGTGTTTGCTCTTTTCAAAGGGAAAGTGGGATTGCAGTTGTGTATAATTGACTACATTGCATCTTGTTTTCTGGTTTTCCAGAAGCAGCTACGAGAAAGGAGCCATTGGCCTAAGAAGTTAGGATAAAGAAAGAAAATAAAACTATCTATACTGACAGGTAACTAGTTTTCCATGAAGCTCTGTTTTCCTTGTCTTAATGCAATTAGCTTTCTTTAGCTTTGGGAGTTTATGACTATGTAAAATAACAAGATCATACATAGATTAGCATAATAGCAATTGCAACAATAGTGTTTTTAATAGATCATTTAGTAGTGCTTTGATGTTTTAACAATCCCTAATGATGCACCATTAGAAATGATTCTTTTTCTCAGAATGGAGACCTTAAAAAAAAAAGTTGCCATCATTATAGAAAAGGCACCTATTGATCCCTGTCACAGAACTGGGATGCTATCTCACCCTCTAGTACTTTGAATAAATAATGGCATTTGACATAATGCAGCACTGAACAAGTTAGAAATAGCAGCTATCCAGTGAGAGAGGCCAAGATATATCAGCTGCTCAGCTGAAATAACACTGAGAACTGTTAGGAATGGGGTCACCTTTTCGCTCAGTTTCTGTCACAGGATCTAACCAGAATGACATTTATTCGAAAAATGACCTGAGAGATTCTTGCTGAAGAGGTTATTGTAATCAGAGAAAAAGGGATCTGAGACTCTGTGGAAGTCCCCAAAGAAACTGGACCCTGCAGATGAGCCCAAGGTCCTGGGTCTGGATTTACCATAATGTGACTTCAGTGACAGGAGGAGGCTTCACTGCTTGTTCTGCAGCAGAGCCAGAGCTTTTTCATACCAGCACTTGCCTTTTAAAAACACTTGACCATGGTCTTTGCGATTTCTTCCCCCTATTCCAGACCAGGAAGCATCTCCCTGAGCTGTTAGCAAGACAGTCAGAAATGCCATCTGCCAGGAGCATTTATTGATACAAGACCTGTTATCCTCTAACACAGGGGCCTGCCCTTCACATGGTTTGGTCTCTGCTGAACCATTCAGGTGAATCCTGCTGATGGGCACAGGCTGTGCAGTGTTGCCTTGCATGGAGGTCTCCAAAGGAGGTTGTCTGCAGGCAGGTATGTTGCTTGTCCCTGTGTGTGGTGGGAGGTCCCTTGACTTCTGGAAGAGAAGGGGTCACATACGTACAAGAGAAGGGCACAGCATACACCCAAGATAGTTAGGATTTGCTGAGAAGGTCTCTTCAGGGCAAGGGGATCACTGGCACAGCAACATCTGTGACTGTTTCTGCAGCTGTCTCAGCCCAAACAGGTCAGCCACCACTGTGTGGTACTCCATCTCAAGGCACCACCATCACATGAGCCACAGGTCCTTCAACCTCTGGGAAGGTGGTTTGTGTGTATGAATGTCACCTTTTAGGACAAGCTTTAGACATGATGTCAGAGCATTAAATACTGCTATATGCATTTGCAAGTCACTGCCACTGTTACCACTTTACTCTCATCCACATTCCAGTTCTATGTGCTCTGGTGGTCCCAGCTGAAAGCCTTCGCGCTCTTGCTACAAACCATAGTCCCTGATTTTTTTCCTGACACAGGCCTATAACACAGATGTCTCATTGGTCAGTAATGGTGACCCTGCACAACTCTGATGAGGCATGACAGTTCATGCTCTTCCCTTTAGAAGCAGAACTATCACTTTTTCTTAACAGAACAATCAATGTATTGAGAGAACAAGTATTGAAAGTGTTAACCAACACAGGAGGCCAGCACTTGAACAGGGTTTGTGTGGTGGTCTGAAGTGCTTTCCTCCAGGCTTTACTCTGTCTGTATAATCTGCCTTTCTGTGCCCCTACCATGCAGGGTCTGTGAGAGCTGCACTCGGGTATTAATCACAGTTGGCTCTTACCAGAACCAGGAATGCTCATGTACACAGGGATGAGAATGTCCAGAGATAAGAAATTAGCAAAACCCAGTTGCTAGGAATGGGATCTTGCAAGTGTGATTTTTAGTTGTGAGCCAAAGCTGCTGGAAGATTGGTAATTTCCAGGAAAAACAGAAAGAAATTATAATGATTTTTAAACTTACATGGTCTCTCAAAAAAACCTGATGTACCAGTGTCTTTTCATTATGTGCTTGGGCATGAACTTTCATGAAATGTTGCCATAGTCCTTAAAGATCTGAGAGTCAAACTCAAAGTCAGCCAAGAGTTAAGATGAGTTATATCAAGCAAGTCATAAGGCTCAATGTGGAATCCTCTGAGAACATGATTTTTCTATACTAGGAAGTTTAAAATCTAGACTTAAAAATTATACATACATATTTTATACTGGTTTCATCACCAAAATGTGTCTCCATGGCAGAAATCAAAGCCTTGGGAGATATATCTGTAAGTCAATGTTGGGAATAATTTAAAGAAAAAAGCCTCCAAATGTGATATTTATATCTTCACAGACTATCTTTAGGTGCCATTTGTCATGTTCTTGCACAGTGCCTCCCAAACCTCCTCTTCCTGAAACAGCAATATTCCGCACCTCATTCTTAAACTTTGGGAAAACACTGAAAGCTCCTAAAATAATTTTCATTCATTTCATAGAGCAATAGCACCAATGCTGGTAGAATTAACTTTAGCCACCTTGTGCTTCCTCAAAGATGCTTTTCAAATAGCTCTTAGACATCATCTGCGAAGCGCTTGTGAAGGCACTAGATAGCCAGCCTTATTGTTTTCTGTGAGGGGAGCAGAGGAGTGCACCACACTTGGGATTTGCTGCATGTGGAAATAATATTTCTCTGCATCGTAGCATCTCAGTGGGGCAGCAGAGAGTGTGAATGAAGCAACAGAGAGGGTGAGCGAGGGACTGGAATTGTATATAGGGCTGATACTGAGTCTAGGAATGGAGACGGAGACACAGTGAGGAAATGCCCAAACAGATGTAAGGGAGAGGGTGCTGCAGCTATGTGTGTGTCAGGGGAGAGTCTGTCTTTTTATGGAGTGAGGGTAGAAAAGCAAAGAAAAGCGCATGCAGTAGTTCTGCACGGAAAGTATATTCCTGTTAGTGAATAAGAGGGGAAAGATCAAAGCAAATTTAAGAACTATCCAGGATTGGAGGTCAGCACAAAAGTGGGGAGAGAGCTGTTAATGAGAGTGTGGTGATCTTAGTAAAAGATACTTGCTGGCCCTCAAAGCTGTGAATCCAGGTTTGTGTGAGAGCCTTTCTTAATGGTAACGAGTGAGGGCTGCAAAGAAAGATGAAACAGAAGATAAAAAGTGGATGGGAGAAGGAGGAAGATAGGCAACCCTGTGTAAGTGGTTTGAGGGATAAAAAAGTTTATGAGGAAGGCCAGAGTCATCAGAAGAAATTTCATACTTAGCTGGACTAAGGAAGCTTGGGGCATACAAGGCCAGCGAGTTCCTACCTGGGAGTGGCAAAGATGTTGGTGAAATAAAAGTATTCCAGTTATTTTCCATCTTCTGTGCACGGAAAAAGCATCATGAAATGCTGCCTATTCTGTTGGAAACTAAGGATAAATACACTGGGATTTTCAATCAGCAGTCTAAATAATGTGCTCCCATGATTTCAAAAGAAAGAAAGAAGCAACTCCTCCTCCCTCATTGAAAAAGAAAATATTTTATTGGTACTATTAAAAAAACTCTATTAAAATACTTGTAACACTTATGAAATACCTGAAGACTGGAAGCTGGCTATTAGTACGTAAACAAGATGACCCAGAAAATTATAGAACAGTTGACCTGACACCACTCCTGAGCAAAATAATGGAAAAAGTGATACAGAATTCAATTAGTAGAGAAATAAAGGACAAGAATATAATTAATGTCAGTCAACATAGTTTTATGCAAAATAGGCCTTGTCAAACAGAATTTATTTCATTCCTTCAGATTATGAGTTTGCTTGATGAAGGCAGCTATGGAGATATAAAATTCTTTGTAATGATTTTGATCTTACACCATTACCTTTCTGATACAGAAACATGTGTTATTTGACACCGAAATGTGTAGGCACTAAGAACTGGCTAGATCACACAAGTAGTTTCTAAGGGAAGTTATCATAAATATGGGTTGTTTCACTGTGTTCTATAAAATTTGCTATTGAGTCTATTCTGTATCTTTCCCAATTTCTGAATGAAAATAAAAACTCACAGAAAAATACAGTTGACAAAATGTCAGACACAATGGCTGCAAAACCAGGGGCAAAAAAACTGCTGTAAAAGAGGAGCAATCGGGATTATTCAGGAAGCTACTTGAAAACAAATGGGTTGGTGCTGTTCAGTGCAAGGCTGTGCATGTATGGACAGGGAATGGTGGCCTGACCTGCAGAGTGTGTGGGAATGCAGCCTGGAAAGTAGTTTGGGGATCAGAGTAGATGAAACAGCTGAAATACGAACATGCGGTTGATGCCACAGCAGGTGTATCTAATGTTGTTTTTGGAGATATACGCAATTGAGAAACGAAGACTGGAAATGTGATGCTGGGAATTCAATATGGAATAAAGCATTTGTCCATGGCCACAGGAAATACTGCAGAAAAGAGATAATGGTGTGGGAGCCAGGGGATGGGGAGAGAGAGGAAAAAGCTGTCTTGAAATACAGAAATTGGGCCTATATTTTGTTGCAGTGCTTGGAAATTATGTTTAAATTAGCTGCAGGTGTGAGTTTTAGAAAGTCTGAGCTCTGCTGGGTTGCTTTTTACAGGTCCTCCTTCAGAAACTGTGACCTCACTTCATTATAAAGTAGTTTCTTCCCCCAAAAAGGAAGCAAAACTTGATCAAAGTGCCTTTCACTCTGACTGCTAATTTCCAAAAGGAAAGTCACTTTAAACATTAATTCAGATCATTTTGACCAATAGCGTCTGTGCAGGCAAGCTTGGAAAGCATTCAAGAGATCTCATTTGTCCCCTCCCCATGAGTGACATTAAAGCACAAGGAACAGAAGGTGCTTTTCGTGTAAATAAGAAAAGCATACAGGAAACTAATAGTTAGAAGTCAGATCAGAATTTCAGGCTAGAAGAGAGGTATATGTGATTTTAACCATTTTGGAACAAAAGCCATGAAAGAAATTGTGTCTCTCTGTGTTGCCTTTGAGTAAAGATGGGAGGCTTTTCTGGAAAAAGTGCTAAGAGACAAAACAGTTTGTAGGGCTCAGTATGAGGTTAAGTGCAAAATACTAAGTAACTTGAGGTATGGAAGAGATCCTGGTACAGCATCTGACTGTGATTAGTCTTAAAGATGGTAACTAAAGAGAAGCTCATTGGCCAGTGAAGCTTGTAAAAAACAGAAACACTGAGAGTCTGTATCAGAGGTAGTGCTGAAAGACAGGCCATTAAAAGGTGAAGCTATGCTTTTGCTCACATCAGGGAGACTGGAGTTGAACAGGTGTTTGACTGTGCTACTTCTGCTCAATCACAGTTTGGGGTGTGACACTGACCATCGCTCAGAGACCCACCATAAGGGGTGTACAACCTCCTGGGAGGGTTTCACTTCCACCTAGTGTGCAAAGAAAGATAAAGATTTTTACCTACTTGACCATGCCTGGACCTTATCAAAAGCAGGATTGTGGGAGGCCTTATCTGAAATAACACAGAAACTGTCCAGTCCTTGTCCTCACAAAACAGCTGTCACTCTGCACTAGTCTATAGTTGCTGGTTTATGGCCTAGTGTGGTTAAATGAGCATAAATATTTTCAAGTCATTACACTGCTTCTCCAACCCCTGCTCTGTTGTTTCCATTTGGCATTGAACTGTCCCCTGTTACAGAAAGAAATTAAGTATGTGTTTGAAAATATCCTTTTTTATTTTGCTCAACAGCCCTGAAAAAAACCCACTTTAAACAGGTTCACAAAATAAAGAATGTAGCCTTAAATTGCCGAGAATTGTTCCTTCTGCTAACTAAATGTTATGTCAAGCAACTGTCTTTATTTTTTCCTCATGTTATTCCCTTTGCTTTTGTCCCTTTGGTACTAGTGATTCAGAATGGAAGCTCATAAAATATGAAGAAGAACATGCAAAGTCTCTCAGAGAATGAACAGTATTATTTTCTGACAAATCTGCACACTGACAATTATTGAGCAACAGCATGACATGCAGAAGACACAGAAAACCTAAAAATGGAGCTGACATGATTGTGAAACTCCCACACAAACAGTGAGTACAAGAGATTCACAGATAGGACTTGGTTAAACTCTCCTCAACCTTTCTCCTTACAGATTACATCCCCAAGGAAAGGAAATGTTTTCAGACAGAGGTTAATGACATCAGTTGGAGATTCGTCATACTAGCAGTCTTTTGCTTGTGGGAACAGGGAATGTATGGCTTAACACTTAAGTGCCCAGACTCTCAGAGGTGTTCATCTTCCATATAGACATACACAGAAGTGCTTAGGTATCCAAATGTGCTTGCTTCCTTGCACTTGCCATCTTCACTAAGATTTCTGTTGCCTGGTGGTGCTTGTGACTCTGTACCCTTCTGAATGTCTCAAGCTGATCTTTTCTTTGTCTTATTGTCTTCCTCTGTCCTTCTTCCTTTGAATGTCCATGGGACTTTCACCTCTCTCTCCATCCTCTGTCAGCATAGATTTATCTTTAAGCAAGATGTAGGTTTTCATTTTGCTGATAACTCTCTCCAACCTCTCTACTTTGAATCAGCTGCTTTGTGTTCTGCTTCTCCCCAAGTACTTCCCCATGCAGGAAGGCATTTTGGTTTTTCTTCCTGACATTGCCTTGTCAAATGCAACATGACCAAAATGAAACTCCAGATGTCTCCCACCAGAATGATTCCCTTTCCATATGGATGTTGAAGATGGCAGGAATATGGTATCTAAATCAGTGGCTTCAGAGAAGAATGTTATACAAAAGCTCCCAAACTCCAACCGCAAGCACCAAAGAAGGCAAGTGGGAGATCTTGATAAATGGAGAACTGCTTAAAACCAAGACATGTGGTTTTGTCTGTCTTTTCATTTCTGCCTCTCTGGTGTACTAAGCAGGACAGCTTCTCACTGCCCTCCATTCTGGCAGGCAGACCTATTCTTGTCTGCCTCCCATTTTAACACTAACTCCCTTTTAATCACTTCACAAAGTGCTACACCCATTCTCTATAGCTGCCCCTTTTACTATCTGTCATGTTTCTCCGCTGATTCTACCTCTGTGGGCTCACATCTGAGGAGAATGAGGCTGGTAGCAAAGCACAGGGGCCTATTCCCTCTACTAATGTGCCAGTAGTACTGAACTTCGTGCAGTTAACAGCAGATCAGTTCTCTGTCTGCAGCAGAGAAGGCAATTATTTTCCTGTTCTCAGCACTGATGAGGTCTCCTTTTAGGAAATCAGAAACAAACTGGAGAGACCACAGGAGAAAAAAGGAGCAATTAAAGATGAGAAAGTCTGCAATCAGAAAATGTTGAAAGAACACAATTTCCTCTGAGAGAGAAAACAAAATGAGGAGATAATGTGTTTTCAATGTGTCTTCCACTGCATTGAAACATATTTCTAAAGAGGGGTCAGTGAATAATTGTTCCCAGGCCCTGGGAGGGCGAGGCAGCTGGTCTGCAGTGAGGGAGAGCTGCCCTCACTTTTCTCATCACCGCTGTGCTTGTGACAGTTGCAGTGGAGTAAGAGCTGCCCTGTAAGCTGGTGTTGGAGGAGGACACTGATTTCCAGCAGGAGTTTCTTGGAGACACTTTTGTTGCAGAACAGGTCAGGTTTTTGTCCTATCAACCACCAAAATAATCAGTTCAGCCCAGCAACATCCATCCTTGGGCAATCTGTAACTAAGCGTGACAGAGGAGCAACACCTTTCTGTCATGCTGTGAGAGCTTGTCACCATGACAGTGCCACAGAAGTTGCTTGTGAGCTTAAGTATCCAAGAAGGTAGTGGAAAGACAGGGAGATAGGGTTGTTTTCTGATTGTGTCTGGATTACATGGCCTGGATCCCATCATACAAAGTGGCAGAACTTTTGGATTTCTACCCTAATGCAAATTTAGTGAGTACATCTTACCCTTCAGTTTATTTGCAGAAACTTCTATCTGAAACAGTGCCTGTTTTGTACTTAAGGCATAGCTCCAGTGTTTCATATTGTGAGAATAGAGGCAGTACTTTGACAGGGTTGACAGTGGCCTGGTCTAATAAAGATGCCCTGACCTCACACTTACTCTCTGCCGCTAGCCTGCTCCTTCATCACCTCCCCAAACAAACCTTTGTGATTTGTCTGGGTGACTCCTTTTGAAGTCTCAGCATAGCTAGCTCTTCTCCGACTCCAATGAGAATGATGAAATCTGCTTTTTTGCAACTGCAGAGAGAATCTTCTTGTGCTTGTGAATAGGTCTCTGGAATAAATGGCCAAGGTAGGAGGTTGGAAATCAGCTTCACTCAGGAGTCCTGCCTTCGGAGACTTTCTGAAGATGTATGTTTTTAATTGGATGGGGTTATGAACTTTCAGAAATCACATGCTGCCCACAGCCAGTTGTTCTGTTGCACCTTTTCAGGTGTGATCGTTAAGACACATTTGAGCATGGGTATGCACAGCTCTTGAAGATGCTCTATGTTTGTAGTTTGCTTCACCATCAATTCCTCTGCAGTTATGGAGAATGCAAGGACTGCTTCTAGCCTGCTGTAACATCAGCAAGAAAGAGTCCTGTTCAGCTCTGCTTGCTTATTTCTGCAACTCTGAGCACTTTCTGCCATGTGCAGAGCAAATGTCACTGTCACATGTCATGTTATGGTACACATTGAAATGAAGCCCTCTTACTTAATTCTTTGCAGAGGCAAGGAGCATTAAAATCTAAGAGAAAGAGAGGGAGAATGTGCATGGACTTTCTGCCTTATTCATTACCAGCAAGGTTAAAAGAGCAGTTGATGATCATGATGTAGCTGGTGCACGGCCCCATGCTAGCCATATAGGGTTGTTTGGTTGCACTGTGCCTAAGTCAGATCACTCCTGCAATTAAAAGTAATCGAGAAAGTGCAATGACCTATCTAGGCCAGCATCATTCCTGTTAAAATTAACTCAATTTTTAGATTTCAGCAGGAGGGATGCTAATAAGCAAGATGTTGAGTGATGCACAACAGTGAACAGTCTCAGCTCTCCTTTCACCTGGAAAAGGCACTGTTCATGTCGTGTCTGTGTGTATGCTAGTGAGAATGGGGAAGGGGGCAATCTGTGCTTATGAAGAAATATTGTGAGTTCTCAATGGTACTCAGAGGTTCTCATGGGAACTCCTGGGAATACTTGCTCACAAGCCACAGTGTTTGCATTTGTGGTTCTGCAGTTCAGAAAACATTTCTCACCACCAGCAACCATCTTACATATGTTTCAGCAATGTACAGGAAAATTTGGTTGGAGTGTGTTGGATAGGACTTCTCCACCTGATAGCAGAGCTTTTCTGCAAGGACAACTGGGCCATTTAGAGCCACAAGAATGACAGGACCCTCTCCCATCTTCCCAGTGACTGTGCTGCAGGACAGCACCCATAGTGCTGTTAGTTCTGCTGCAACATGTCCTTCCCCTGGGAGAATTTTGCTTACACTTCCTCCTTCTCTCTGCCTTTTTCTGCTAAAGAGACAAGATGGGGAAGAAATGCCATCAACTAGACATAGGAGACATATAGAGTCACTGTCTTTTTGTATATAATTAACATCTGAGCAATGAAAGTGAGTTTTGAGAACAAATGTTCGAAGGAGGCAGCCATCATCCTAATTGAATAGCTACATCATGGCCTCTCTCCTCCTGCTAACTACTGCTTAAGGGCATTTTGCAGGCCCTGAAATGCATGGGAAACAACTGCCTCTCTCTGGTGTATTTTTCTTAATGAGATGTCTGCTGGTTCCTCTGAGGAGCCTGCTGTGGTAAGTGAACAACATGCCTGACACTGCTCATCCTGATAATGAATGCCACATTCATATAGGACATGAAAATCTAACATGAAGTCCAGTGAGCACTGGAGGTTGAATACAAGCCTGGCAGAATGCCAGGAGTATGTGTGCCATTGGCTCTTGAAATGAGCTGGCTTGGGTACACAGATCCCTGAAGGAGGAAACATAAGTCTGATGACCTAGCAACATTATCCTACAGTGATGGACCTACAGATGTTTCTGAAGTGGCTAGAATTACTCCTCCTACTCCTTCTCCATGTCTTGCATCTAACTCCTTTTCAGGAGGTGAAGCATTTTGTATTCACCAATGGCAAGTTGCTCATGACTGAACTAAGAGTTTGTGTTTGTCAGGAACCTTAGCCATCTTCCATCAAATGGCAGGCTCAACTGTGCTGAATATTGAAGGCTGTGATCTTTGTAGCAATTTTTGTGTTCTCATAAAATATCGTTTACTACAGCAGCTTGAAGCTGTGCTCACACCCCAGCTTTCTCCTGGCGGTGTGTGAAGACTCCAGGAATGGTCATCAAAGCAGTGAGTTTGCTTTGTCTCTTCCAGCCTGACTGTGGGGCTCTTTTCTACAGGAAGGAGGACTCACCTCCTGGGGACCCAAGGGATCACATAGGTGAAAAAGAGAGGGCAGATACCTGTTCTCACTTCAGTCAGAGGGCAATGGCTAGTGGCTGTTGCCTTCTGTTGCTGGGCTGGCAGCATGATTTTCTACTGCTAGTCTGTGTCTGCTGCTGCATGTATGGCTTACACCTATAAGGACATGTTTCTAGTAGCTGAGTGGATTTAGAAGGCAGGGTGGGATCCAACACAACTCACCTTGCTTCAGTATACAATTTCAGCAGCTGGATTGGGATTGTTGGTATTGGTTGGTATTAATTTCAAGTTTAGCAATATTTTCTCTTTATCTGGAATGATCACAACAGAAGGTCAAATTATTATGTAATAAGTATTCAGACATGCTGCTTTCTAATGAATGATACTTTATGTTGCTAGAAGGAGTTGCCCTAGTTTATAAGGCCACATCACTGGCATTCTCCCCTTCTCTTCCTACCTCCAGCCTCATTTTCCTCCTCAGCCCCCTTCCTCTCTTCCCCTTCCCCCTCCTTTGTTGGAAAATAGCATAACTCTCACAAACTTTGATGGTAACAGCAGATGCAAACTTTACACTGCCCATTGTGTTCACCACCTTCCTTTTCCTGGTCAAGGACAGCTGAGTGAGGTTAAATTAAGAAAATGGGTGAAGAAGTGTATGTGAACAAGCCTTCTTAAATTCCTGTGGTTTGCACTGGTGAAGAATCTATGGTTGAGTTCCTGCTGGAGCCAGATAGTCTGTCTGTATTTGGCAGTTGTCTTTTCTGCCTCTGCTGGATGCACTGCACTGTTTAAAGCACAGCTTCTCCTGTTGCAATAAGGACAGTATCTCTGCTTGACTGTGGCAGTGGGGTGGCCAGAGCAGAGGCTGCCAATCCCAGAAGATGAGCTAAAGGTGAGAGATGCTCTTTGTCAGGCAACTGTCTGCATTACCCCAATGTGATTGGGACTGGGAAGCAAGCATTTTGGCTATTTCTGTATGTCAGGGTAAAATTTATGTCTCCTACTGTGTCTCTCTGCCCATCTCATAGATTGCACACAAAGGTATGTAAGAGAGTGCAATGGGAGAGAAGTTATCTCTGCCAGCTAAGGAAAGCGTGTGCTGTCTAGGCAGCAGCAGCTTTTGGAGTCTAATTTCCTGGCTACTGGGCATGGGTGGAGATCAAGGGTGACAATTTCAGTCACTCAGCAGATTATAACATGGCTGTATGATTTGGAGAGCATCCAGACTTGTTGTGAGAGATTGAGAAGAATGTTTTCTTCCTATTTTTTTCTATTCTTATCCTACCACCTGTTTTTTTTCCAGAATGAGAGGGAAAATGCTTATAGGGGCATTGGTGATGTAGCAGCAACTACAAAAGCTCAGGGCAATATGAGAGGAATCTGACACACACTTTTTTGGATGCTGGCCATGGTGTTATCTAGCATGCCTGTCTCACAAAAACTTTTACTTTCCAAAGAGGCTGCACTATTCATGACAGGTCCCTGTGTACCTGTCTTCTGCCAGCCTTGCTGCCTTAGCCAGTTTGTGTTGGTTTACCAGTGCTTGGACTATGATTCTTGGGTGTAACAAGGAGTGCTGTTTTTCTAAGTAAACCAGCAGTGGACAACTCATACCTTTTGCTGAATATTCCTGCCATAGTCTTTTTGCAGCGTAGTTGTATCAGCTGGCTTTAGAGCTGGTCCACATTTCAGGCTGGTGATCTCATTTGGGGCTGGGAGGAAATGTACCGGCTGCATCTCCCATCTTACCAAGCAATGTCCTCAGCAATGCCTTGGTGATTTTACTTTCCACAGTGGAATGGCTGTACCTCTTCCCTGCTGCAGTGAATGTTTTTACAATCCCTAAAGATATGCAAATCGTGAGGGGTGCTCAGACAGCACAGTCCCTCCCCTTTGTAAGGCTCTCATGGGTTTTCTGATCCCTTCCATTTCTCCTGGGCTCTTTGAAAAGTCTTTAGTTTGGCACAATAATCAGTTTAAAGAGAAAAAATAACCACTGAATGCTCCTTACCTTCATCCTGAGTGGGAAATTTGGGCTGTCCCTGGGCTGTAGATAATTTTTCAGTGGATTCTGTTTCCCAGAACTGGTCAAGAGTAAAAAACCAACACTTTTCCTCTTAAAGTGCTCTCCAAAGCACTGCAAATCTTCACAGACTTGCATGTTTAGCAATAGACAGTACAAGCCTATTGATGTTAGCTTCCACTGCACAGAGATCCCTGGAGAAAAGCATAATCACTTTTACTCTGTGAGTCTTTATTCAATGGCATCGTGGACAAACCCCCCCT
>VZTO01000093.1:0-11283 GCA_013400615.1 Syrrhaptes paradoxus
AAAAAAATCTAACAAAGTCTAGCCTCTCTTAGAAGTCCTCCTCTCAGTTAACAATACACCAAAGACATCATTGCTATACCTAAAATTTGTCAAAAATGTGGAGTTATTCTAAAACCCACAGAAACTCAGAGTATGTTAAGAGAAACAGAAGTTTGATAAACTTACTTGAATGCCATTTGAACCAAGTGCGCCAAAACATCTTGTGCATCCACAGTAATTCGGCTAAGATCTCTGTCTTGCTTTATGAAATTCAGCAATTCAGACGCATTTGCCATCCAAAAGGCAAGTGCCCCAGCGATATTCTTCTGTTTCTGGAAGTAGAAAGAAGCAAGAAATAATACACAGAAATAGTTTTCTGCTAAAGCACAGCAGCTTAAAAAAAGGCACCAAAAGATAGACCAGTACCTTTTCCCATTTCACCAAACATATCTCAG
Organism: Syrrhaptes paradoxus; assembly: GCA_013400615.1. Lineage (NCBI taxonomy): Eukaryota > Metazoa > Chordata > Aves > Pterocliformes > Pteroclidae > Syrrhaptes > Syrrhaptes paradoxus. The sequence goes on from VZTO01000093.1 coordinate 435, forward strand.
ATACCAGATATTTGCAAAATATTTATATTTATCATTGCAATTGCCATAACTGTTAAGTTCAATTTCAACCTGTTCACCGAACAGACAAAATTCTGTTAAATTGCCGATAGCCATACCAATAAAGCCACGGCATAAGCATCTGGTTATACAGCGCTAAGAGCTTAGCAGAATGCAGTATCTGGTAATCTGTGCACTTGTAAGCGCGTATTCACTACTGCCCGCTGCCACCCTGATACTGCGCTCACTGGCTTCGATACCAGGTGATCCAGTATCAAGTACTGATCTATCTCACCATCTCCCGACCAAAAATGCCAGGCCAGGCAACCTCAGATGAAATCCAAAGAATAGGAACCACAAACAACAACAACAAAAAATAAATAGAAAATAAAGGGAAGAAAAAAGAACTTTGGTCATTTCATATCCACATTGAAGTGCGTTAAGCAGAAATTATGGAATGCCGTAAAAGTTGCAAAGTCAAAAAAGGATTTTAGTACTGCATGTTCCAGTTGCTGAATGAGTGTTATGAACCGTTCAAGTCCAGCTGTTTGAGTATTGTATTTTGGTATGGAAGCAGCATGAGAAACTGAGCTAAGCCAACATAGCTAGGATNAGTTGTTTATTCCATGGTCAGTGTACCACAGAAGCCCTGCATAACTTTTTGAGGGCAAAGGGGTAACTAGCCATCCAAGTAACAGATCCAAGGAGCTATTAGCCCACACTGCTGCAATGAAGACGATGTACAAACAAACACAAAAAATCCCCACCAGGAAAAAAAAACAAACAAAACAAAATGAAAAACATGAAACACCTAGGACAGATTTAATACATGGCTTTTCAATTAAAGAACAAAAAAACTCTTTTAAATAACAAAAAGTCAATAGAAATACCACACTAAGCTGCTTAAATGCTGGTACATAAAAGCTACACTGAGTTAAGCGACCAACAAAACCCCACCAGATACTTTTGTCTGATTATTGAAAACGGAGTTCTTGCTTAATTCTTTCTGGCTTTCTATTCAGACCCACTCTCCCCCTCCTGCAACACAGTGAGCTTCGATACAAAAACGGGAGGTGTCATTTGCTGTTACTATTATAATTTTAGTTAGAGCTCAAAAAAACCAAATTGCTACTGCTTGCTTGTTTCTTCCCCCCACTCTGAACTGACTGAAGATGTGTTGGCACAGAATGAAAGGAGATGCTCCTTCTACAAACAGAATGATATGAAAAAAAGAAAATCAGGATAAAAAAATTTGGTGTTTTTTATGAATTCAGTTTCTCCTTGTAGATTTTTATTGAAAGTACTGAGCCTTCTCATAGATCTCTCCCATTTTATCCCTATCTCATACGAAATCTTCTATATTTGCATACGCTAACACAAAGACTACATAAAGTCACAGACTTAACTTGTTAGCAAGTACTTCCTGAGGAACTTCAGAAAGCTATCAAGTCTCCTTACGATCTAGGCAGGCAAAATTAGGATTGAAACAATTTATTTAACTCCCACAGTACAGCACAAGAGTTTGTGCACATCCCCTCTAATTCTGTTTTGGGTGTCTCTCTTCTCTGTCTTTCACACCCTCAGATCGTTTCAGCACAGGCATGCTTTACAGTTGAGACACACAAAAAAGCTATTGTGATACAGCAACTTATTAAATAGTGGCTTAACCACCAATATAACCACTCATTCTACAGCTTACGTAAGTCATTTCACTTGGCTTAGCTAGTACTGTTTATACTCCAGCAAGACACATCATCCAAGCTCATGACATTTTCCTGGTCAAGCGTTATTATAATCAATGCATTTGTCTCCAGCCCATTAACCTTCAAATTCACTGGAGTTCTACTCTTTCATTTGTAATCTTCCCCCTTTCCTCCAGCTTCTTCAGCATGACATTTGGAAAAACCTGCTCCCCCATTTTCTTCAATCTCCAACTGTCTTCAGGTGATTTATTGCAAAGAGACAACACCTTTCACAAACCACAAACGCAGCTACCGTTTCCTTGTTGCTGTCCTCCTTATATTTTAGGTTGCAGATTAGATTGCAACAATAAGAGCCACAAGGCTGCAGAAATTACCTTTCACAAATGACAGCCCAGACGAACACTAGGTTTTAACATTTTTTTTTATACTATTAGCAGGATTAAATAAAATACACTTGGCTTGCAACCAGGAGGCAGGACTTGATTTTGGAATCCCTTCTCAGTGCCGTAAATGAACGTTTTCACAGGATAATCTATTTTCTAGCTTTGATTTATTTTCAAACCAAACGGATGTTTGAGCCCACCTCTCTAGTATGTTCTAGCAGGTACATGGTTATCCATTTTCATACAACACAAAGAATGCAGAACAACTTGATCTTTGCTTTCCCACTGTACCCATCCCTCTCACCCCAAGTCTTTTGGGGGCCATAGTTTCCATTAGTTATATAAACCCAGTGACTTCCTTTGATTCACCCCTGTAATTTCCAGATTGTATCTGAAGCTTACTTTTTCACTGTTTACCTGCCATTCTCCCTACTAAATTGCTCTTTGCATTTCATGTTCTCCACTATGGCCACAGCCTCCCCTCTGACTTTAACAAATTCCATCTTCCACAGCCAGATTTTTTTTTTAATAGCAGAACCTGAATATTTAGCTTTTGATACTATATCAATTCTACCAAATATCCATTTACCACAGCACCAAGACTCAAAGCGATGTACTAGTTCTTTACTGCAGATTCAAAGCACTTTTCAACTCTCATCAGCTTCAGAATGTGCATGAAAGGCTAGTCTCTCCTTACTGTCAAGTGTCTTCAACACTGGCATCTTCTCGTGAAAGATGGGAGCCTGTTGTAACTTTTCACAGAGCTGTCATAACATTCTCCCTCCTGAAAACTCCACTGAATCTTTCCAACACCTGAATAGAAGCTGAACAGTTTTTGTTTCTGACCTTTATGACACTCTCTTGCTGTTTACTTTCCTCTTCTCCCTTTATCAACCTGCTGTATAACACTTGCTTTGTAAATTCTCTAAGACAGAACTGATATGTTTTGCTATGTTCGTACAGTGCCTAGCACAGCAGGGTCCCTACTCTATACAGGCTACTACGGCAGCACTTTTTGCAACAAAAGGGTATGTTTTAATACATAGAGAAATAAATTTCAGCATTTCCTCTGAGAAAAACCTGCAGACAAAGGCATTACAATAATTAATTAGTTAATGAGGATACCTGAACTAGCACTCCTTTTTCATTAAATGACTACTACATTTTATCACCAGTTACACAACGCAAGGGATTGTCTAATTTCACAGACAACCCAGTGGATCTTATCCTGCATTCCTACACTAAATTAGACCCCTCCTGTGTTTCTGTAGAAGCCTTGCACATGTAACAGTAATAGCATCAGGCTACATATAAGATGTTAGAACATTTGAGAACTTATATTGTGCTTTATAAAACAACTGTGCCAGCTTGGTTCAAAAAGTCCATTTTATTACCATTTTTGTGGTTACAGAAGTTGTAAAAGTGACAGGATCAAAATTTAAAAGTCATGGGTTTTTTTTAATATGTTCACTTCAAGCATCAATCAGTGGAAGAAACTGCTATCGAGATGATATTCTTTAACAAGCACATCCAACTTGTTTTACAAGAGCTCACAGCCAGAAATGCTTGCAAAGAGCTTACCTTCCAGAGAACAGAAGAGTAACTCCTTGTCAGAGAACATACCTTCAGAGCAGCAGCCCCTCCCTAACCTCCCACTTTCCTCAGGAGAGTTTCTTACCACTCACATTATTCACTGACACAAAAGCAAACCTTCATCTGGGCAATCAATGCAGGTATTGGTCTGATGCTTAACAACAGTTGGTTAAACACTAAGGAGGTTACTAGATAATCCCCTGACATGTTTCTGCAGGGAACTCACCTGTATAACTCCTTCCATCATGTTCACCATCTTGTTGACTATTGCAATGACTTTGTGAGTACGCTCAGTAGGAGTGATGTCAGGTCTGTACTGGCTTGACAATACATACCGACACGTCATATACAAAACATACGTAGGTGACAGCTTAAAATGAACCGTTGAGCTATTGGTGTAATTGATAATGGCAGATAAGAAGGCATCTTCAGCTGTAGAGAAAGAGGAAAAAAACATGTCATAAAGCCAAAGAGAAAGAAAATGAAATAAAACAAATTTCATAACTTGGGGCATATAGGATTTTTTTTTTTGAGAAAGCGGGGGGAGAGCGGATCGGGGAGCAACTTACAAGAATTTGAACTCTAAAATGTTTATTATGAACTGTTTATTATTATGTTTGTTACGTAGGCACAATTACAACACACTACTATATAAAAGCTAGAAAACCTGATCATCAAGAAACATTTCTGTACTATTTCTTACCTCTTTGCTGAAAATTTCCGTCTTCAAGGGAACAGAAAAATGCAAGTTTTGTCATGTCAATTCTATCCCTACAAAGCTCCCTCATTGTAGGGAATTTTATACTAAGAAAAATCTGTCTTTGCTTGCTCATAAACCTATTTAGTTTCAAATATCTGAAGTCTGGACAATCTCTGGGATGATATTTTTCTACCAGATCTGACACCTTAAAAACATGGGGACCAAGACAGCAAAAAAATAAATTCAGAATGAAAATTTAATCAGATCTTATGAAAAATGGATTTTGACCAAGATGCAATTGATTATCCAAGGCATGGAGAACTGTACAGAAAATAATTAATTCAAAGTACTGTTGAGGAGTTGGGATTAACAATTTTTTCGCAGTTCAGTTTGAATATCTGAAGGTAAAGAGATGGAATGCAATTAGGATTAGACATGAATGAACCTGCCTCAATATCTGAGGTGTCTGGTCACCCTCTCCAACAAAATAAATTATATTATTGGGTTAGCTATCATCTGATAAGTCAATTATTCTTTTCAATGTTTATTTAAGTCACCCTTAACTTTTCAAACTGACTGAAATATTACACTATAGGAAAATGCATCAATGGGTTAGTGTTATAACTTCGCAATTTACTCACAGCTTTCCCTGAATTCAATACTGGCAGGTAGTATCAGTTCTGGTCCATGGCTATCCTGAGCTCTACAGAAAGAAGAGAAAAAATTGAAACAGTCAATCCATACAGGTGATATTAATTCCACTGTAAAAATGGCAGATTTCTCCAAATAAACATCCTTCCCCAAAATGATCACTGTTTTACCTTTCCTCTAGAACCATTCAAGCTATAATTGCCTGCAACACAACTGGTGAAAACACAGACTTGCTGCGGAGCCTGTGATACTAATGAACATCCTCCTCTGCGCCGTACGGCAGACGGATGGGATCAGTTTGCCATCTGCCATGGACAGGATTCAAACAATAAATTATTCATGGACACATGAAAGAGAGTGAATGAAGCTTCACCTGAAACATCAGCTTGGTTACAACAAATATACTTTGCTGTCTTTAACGTCCTCAAAACCAATGAGAACTTGGTCAACTGATGTGTCCTTTCTTCTGATAAGGAGAAAAAGGAAGTAAAATCTAGCCCCTACCCTCACTGAGCCCCACAACTACCTCTTGTCCTCACTTAAACCAACTGCAGCGCTCTTCTTATCAGTACCTATCAGAGAATCCACAGAGGAGAAAAATGAACAGAAAATTTATTTTTCTGCTGTCTTCCAAAGGTTAAGCACGTATTTCATTCCTCCCTTAAGCAAACCCATTAATTGAGCTGTTCACTCGAGTCAGGTACCTATTTTTAGGAAATATGTAAAAGCTTAACATGTTCTGCACGTAAGAGCCATTTTTAACCATGTTACACAATAGGTAGCCAGGAACTTTGATAAAGAAAGGAATGTAAAGTGATTTATATAAGCCTCATTCTCCTGAGAAATTTTAGTTATGCCACAAGGCAGAGATTGGACACCGAAGGCCGTTATTCAGCTAGGAAAAATACACAAGAGAACTTTGAAGGCTGATGTCAAAAGATCTATAATGAAATTTGAGCATATTCAGTCAAAAAACAAAGTGTACCTTTGCATTTTTGGCGGGTTTTTGTTTGTTTTTTAAACTTGCAAAAACTTAAACCACCAGAGAACTCAGTTATGTCATTTAGATAATGCTTTATTACAAGAAGAGCCCACTAAAACAAAGTTCTGGGAAGCTGTAAGTCAAGGAACAGCAGGCACAGCAGCGCAATATGTACCCAAATTTGTCAGTTCAGTTACATTTCGAACATGACAGCACAAATTCTTTACAAAGAGCACTTAGTGGTGTGCAAACTGAAGCATTTCCTCTGGTTTTATTGCTCTAAATTTAACATGAACTAATTTCTTCCTACCTCCACACTCTCAAAAGTGCATCGTCTTCACTGAGAACTGAATTACTTCCATTGAAGAGTACCAAATACTCACACAGAGCTATCAGAATAAAACTACAGTGACAAGCCCAGAGAAATTTTTAATCTGTCATTATAGGAATGGTAATAAGAGAAAGAAACTGGCTGGTAAACCAGTGAGATTTCAGCTGATGATTTATTTCCTTCCCTTTAGACAGAGACCCCTTTCAGTACAAAGGAAGAAACAGGATTCTCAGTCCTACCTCCAACGGGAGAGAAAGCGGCATGGGATGTCATAATTGATAGAAAATAGTGCAAGATTCCCTACAGAATTTCAGAAATTGGCTTAAGAGAAAAATATGGAGTAGGAAGAGGAAATATTTCTTTAAAAAAAAAATTAATTTAGTTTTACCTATAAATTAGTTCTCCAGGAAGAGATGCAGCAAGTCAATTCTTTTAGCAACCTTAATATGAGTTTCCTTCAACTAATGTACCATTTTTCACAAAAGAAATACTCTTTAATTAAACTTTGCAAATTGGAAATCTGAGTTAAAAATAACTCTCTGTGGTACCGATACGATGGCAGCTAGCCAGCGTGCTTTCTTACTGGATGCATTGTAAGTTTATATTGTCTTTGTGCTATTGCTTTTATAGAAAAATCCTCTGGTGACGAAATTCTCTGAGCTAAACCAGTCTGAAAGTCTAGTTAGGGTATGTCTAGCAAGGCCATAAAGTATTGATTAGAGGTCACCTCCTCGCTAAGTATAGCATCAGGTAATGTTACATTTTAGAATTGCATTAAAACAATAATACATTCTCCAGATATTTCTGTGTTCTCCTAGAATAACTATCTACAATAATCAGCATTAAGAAAAAAAAAAATCCTCTGTGCTTGTGTGGTTGTTTTAGCCAGGATGTATGAATTTTGTACACCACGCTAAAATTAGGAATCAGATAAACATCTACATGCTGTTAACACCACTTATATACCACTACTCTCATTTCCAACCAAACACATTTTTAAGAACTCCTGAAGGGTATCCAAGACAAAAAAAAAAAATTTAAATTATGCGTGCTCATGCTAATTGAAGTCAGTTACCTAACAAGGATGTATGAACATAATCCTTAACTACATAGTCACCATCTTTTATTTCACAGAATCACATTTTAAATCAGAACAACCACACCCAGTAAGTAAATTGGAGTTATGTGCTCAGATTTTCTTTTTTTTCCTAGAGACTAGAGATGAAAAAATAAGGCAGGCAAGTACTAATCTTTGGTCTTCAAACCATTCAGTAAGGGACTGGAAGAAAGTCTTATTTGCCTTACTACTTAATCATTGAACAGCAGTGATCAACACACACAAAAAGAACAAACAAGGTCACTTAGTACTGAGGTAGACTGGTTCTACACTAACAAGAACCTGGAACTGCTCAGTGAAGATGTTTTTGGTTTTTCAAACAAACATAGCAGTTACTTCACTCCATTGTGCCGCACCTTGAATCCTGGGGTCAGTTTTGGGCCCCTCACCACAAGAAGGACATTGAGGGGCTGGAGCAGGGCCAGAGAAGGGCAACAAAGCTGGGGAAGGGTCTGGAGNAGTGGTGGAGTCACCATCGCTGGAGAGGTTCAAGAAACGTGTAGATGTGGTGCTTGGGGACATGGGTTAGTGGGCTGGGTGGTGTTGGGTTGGACTTGATGACCCTCGAGGTCTTTTCCAACCTTAATGATTCTATGATTACTGTCCTTACAGTTCACAGAATGAGAGCAGAGTACCCCAGAGGAAGCCCAACTAAAGATTCACAGAAGACATCCACAAAAGGGAAGAATTCAGTTTACTTGAGCAATTCATTACCTAGCATTTCCCAATCTGAAAGCCTGATTTTCCTCATTTGTTAATCTGAACACAGTGAATATATCCGAGAAAGACCATGTGATAGAAATGCTGTATTTAGATAAATAACTCTCAATTTACTTACACAACACATACTATACACAGATAAGATATACTCAGAAATAAAATACCAATGTCAATACTGGTGAAAAAAAAAGATCTCTGTGGTTGTAGCTACCACAAATCTAAGTAAAACTTGGATGCCTCTCTAAAAACATTTTCTGCACACAGGTACTAAGGTGAAAAAAGCCCTGTGTATAGTAACAGTAAGACTACTATGTGTATTCTCTTCAGAAGGAATTTTAAAAGTTTTAAAAAACAAAATAAAGCCAAGATGCAGCTCACAGATGGCTCTGTATTTTTTAAATATACAACTACAGCACAAGATAATCCTCTTTATCCAGCTCTTGCTGAAAGGCAGAAATACAGAAATTTAATAATCTTCAGACACAAACGTACACCTAGAACTCAAGAAACATTAACAGTAGAAGCCTCAAGAACTTCTGACAGGTCATAAAAAATTCACAAAGAAATTCTGTCGATCTTTTACAAGAGAGGAAAACATAGTTAAAACACTAGTAAGTCAACAAGAAGGAGTTAAATCCTTAACAACCTTAATGCAAACAGTTCTGAAAAAGACACTGGAGATGCCCAGACACTCTCTTCATTGGTAGAATGCAGAATAGAACCCATCTGTATTCTACTATAACTTCACTGAAAGCATTTAAAAGATGCTCCTGCCACAAACCCCTAGAATATAAGGAATTCAGTTCAGGTGGAAGCACATTTTCGGCACACCCCCCAACTTTTTTTTTTTGTACCGCTCACATCTCTGAGCTCTGTCTTCTGTCCAGTGAATAATAAATCCACCTAAAGGTACTAGAAGCTTCACACTAGAAGCTTTACAATTTGGTTCACTGGACTTTTTAACTCTGCAGCATATTTACCTTACCTTTCATCCATTTATCAGAGCAACTCATCTATATTTAAAAGCCGATGTACGTACGCAGCAATGTAATCTGGTATTTTTCTTAAGATTTGAAAACAATTATTTTCATAAAATTGCTCGGGTGTGAAGGGATGTCAGGAGATCATCTGGCTCAAAACAGGGTCAACTAGAGGAAGTTGCTCACAGCCTGGCCAGTCAGGTTTTGAGTATCTTCAAGGACGGAGACTCCAGTGTTCAATCTCTCTCACAGTGGAAGTTCCTCCCATCAGCTATTTACACACACTGATAAGATCTGCTCTTAGCCTTTTGTTATCAAGGCTATGTAATTCCAACTCACTCTTTCCATAAATATGTTCTTTTTATCAGAACTGACCAACACATTGGGTTCCAGAGAAAAAACACAGAAGAGACCCCTAGAGAACACGTGCTCCAACCTTCTGTTGAAAGCAGGGCTTTATCCAAGGTTATCCAGAGCCTTGTCAAGCAGAATCCTGAAAATTTCCAGTGAGGGAGATTCTACCAGTTCTCTGGGCAACATATCCCAGTATTCACTTGGGCCTCCCTACCCCGGTCCCTACAACCGGACAATTCTCCCCTGAAGCAACTTCTGCTCACTGCCTCTTCAACTGTCAACCAGCATCCTTGGGATGACAGGGCCTCCATCTGCTCTGCAACTACCCTTTTAGGTATTGGAAGATCATGATTAGATCCACCAAGAAGCCACATTCTCTCTAGACTGAAAAAATCCAACCCCTTCAACCTTTCTTCATACATCGAGTTCCCTGTTCATCTTGGTGGAGGTGTCCCTTCACAGGACTGTTGCTGGATTTTCAATCTCTCTCTTGAGCTGAGGGCACTGAAACTGGACACAGTATTCCTAGCAAGAGCCAAGTAAAGTGGGGTAATCACGTCTCTTGATCTGCTGTCTGTGTTCTTGTTGATGCAGCCGAGGACAATAGTTTGCCTTCACTGCTGACTCAAGCTCAGCTTGCTGTACGCCAAGACCCCAGGTTGTTTTCAGCAGAGCTACAGTCCAAACGGTCAGACTTCAGCCTATATTGCTCTCGGCATTTTATCTTGTACCCAGGACTTCACATTCGCTTTTGTTAAACTTACTGCAACTCTTGTTGCATAGGTCTCTTTGAAGAATGGCTCTTCTTTGTGGCTTATCTGCTGTCCTCCAAGTTCAGTATTACACACAAACTTGGTGACGATGCATTCCATTCTGTCACCCAGATTGTTTATACAGTTACCAACTAGTATCAGATCCAATACTGACCTTGAGAAACTCATGAACAGCTACCAAGTTCAATTTTGAGCCATTAACCACCACCCTTTCAGCCTGGCAGTTTAGCCAGTTTTCCATCCATCTTGTTGTCCACTGATCCAGACCCATATCTTATCAACAAAGATGTTCTGGGAGATTGTGACAATGGCTTGCTAGGATCAGGCAGATGATATGACACCCGGAGCTCCCCCCTTATTAACTATGCAAAGGGGCCCAAGACAGTTGGTTAGCGTTCAAAGAGTGCTTCTTCCAAGCTCAAGATCGGTGCATCCCAACAGGTAGGAAGCCAAGAAGGGGTGCCAGGAGGCCTGCATGGTTAAACAGGGATCTGCTGGGCAAACTCAAGTGTAAAAGGAGGGTCTATAGATCATGGAAGGAGGGGCTGGCCACTTGTGAGGAATA
>VZTO01000093.1:12561-31058 GCA_013400615.1 Syrrhaptes paradoxus
TTTACAGTGAGGGTGACAGAGCACTGGAACAGGCTGCCCAGAGAGGTTGTGGAGTCTCCTTCTCTGGAGACATTCAAAACCCGCCTGGATGCGTTCCTGTGCGATCTGATCTAGGTGTTCCTGCTCTGGCAGGGGGATTGGACTAGATAATCTTTTGAGGTCCCTTCCAATCCCTAACATTCTGTGATTCTGTGATTCTGTGTTTCATCACGGAATCCAGGCAGGTTGGTCAAGCATGATTTATCCTCAGTAAATCCACGGTGCCTTTTCTTAACCACTTTCTTGTCCTTTGGTGTGCCTTGAAATAGCTTCTACGAGGCTAAAATTCTTGCTCACAAGACTTGCCAACAATACTGCTGTAGAAGTAGGAATGACCTGGTTATTTCCCTCTCCAGAGTAAATCACATTGTCTCGCCACTGACAAATTAAAATTTCAAATAATTGTACTTTTATTATTAAAGGCATTTCACACGACATGCCTAAACACGAGCCAACAATGGTGTGACATGACTATCAGCTTGGCTTTACAAAGAGACAACTACAAATAACACAATACTGAAGCAAAGGAATAATTTTTTTTACTATTATTTAGTTTGTTGCTTTGGTTGTCAGTCCTGTGTTTTATTTGGAGTGAGATCTCAAAGGAAATCTCAGTTTCCATAGGGAAAATTATGTAGTTTTAAATATTTTAACAAACTGCCTGATCTAGCAGAAAAATGTATCCAGTGTTTTTCCATTATAAGAAGTAATGGATTATACATTTCCTACCTGCTTTCCTGTCTGCGGTAATCTTGCTGCTGTTCTATTCTAATCATCGGCTTCACCATTCCTCGTTCGGCTGTGCTGGATGCTGAGGATGTCCTGTCACCATCAAGCCTACTGGTGCTCTAATTCAAAACAGCGGGACAGGTGCTTAGCATGCAAACATTGGATTAGCCAGTATTCATGCTTGGCAGTATTAAAATGAAATGTCAATTTGAAAAGAGATGGCAAAACAGAAGCAAAGAGTACAGCACAGAATCCAGCAGCTCAGCAGATGTTTTCACCACAACAAAGCATTGAAGAGCACACTTGCAGTTCAAAAGCCAACAACAGCCAGCTAGGGGCAGCTATTTGTTAGCGCACTGCAAGAACATCTAAGGAAAATTTCAAACATTATCTATTTATTATCAATACAAAGTGAGAATTCCTTGTTAAAACTGAAGCTAAGAGACAAAGTTAAATATATTAACAGATATAAAACTGGCTATGCTCCCTATCCTTCTTCTGCAGTAGCTCCAAGTGCTTCCATTATTGATCCACGCTGTAATTTATTTTGTTCATAAGGGAAGTCTAATCTGTTAGACAGTACAGAACTTTCCAAGATAAGAAGTGGCAATTCAAACCATGCAATTTTTTATGTACAATTTCCTACTTTTTGTCTGTCAGTGCCACAAGCTCCTTAATAGGAAGATTTTAATTTATGATTTCCAATTACAACGAACACCATCAGAAAGAGGAAGAACATGTTGCTTTAAGCAGCAAAATATGTAGCAATTATTTTTCAATATAAAGAACTGAAAACAAAACATCAGTCAACTATGAAGTATTTCCATATTTCCTAAGAAATTTCTAGGACTAAATAATTTGCTTTGACCCTAGAAAACCTATCAAAAAGTACATCTCAAAACAAGAGTTTGAACAAAATAGTTTTTTTCGGTACTGACATGCCAACCCATGAATCACTTTTCATCACTAGGTCTCGGAGAACTTTCCTTAATGTTATTGTTACATCTTTTCCAAACAGAAAGCCAAATGCATAAGAGCCACTGTTAAACAAGTGATCCACCAGTGATTTAACAAGATGCCATGCACATTCTTAAGCAGTATAACTCAAAAAAATTTTTAATTTTCCCAAGCTTGCTTCCCTAGGTCCACTAAAACTATTTTTCTAGTGAGTGAAAAGAATGAGGTACGCTTTGTGAAAATGTCAGTAATTCCAATTCTGAGCAATTTTGAGGCACTTTAACAGTTTACAAGGTTTCTTCTTTTATTCCCTTCCAAAATGTCACTAAATAAGTTCCTATCAGAGGTAAAGAATGCATTCAAGAGAAAAGAAAGCATTGTCATCAACAAAGCTACAAAGAAAGGAGAAAAAACGAACCAGAAGTCTGCGTTAAGAAAAAAAAAAATTTGAAGACTAACAAATATATTCCAGAGCAATCACTGTTAATACTTACGCTGCCACACCAATATCACTGAATTTCTTTACAAGTATCCCAATTTCATAATAGTAGTAATGAAACATAAAAGGAAATGCATTTCATCCTCTTGAAATAATTCATTCTCTCACTTCATCTGAGGCGCGTGATCACAGCACTAAGGCAGGCATTAACCACTGCACCACTTTGTTTGCTTTTGGCAAATGCAACTCTGGCACAGAATTTATGAACAGAAAGACAGTGCAGAAACAAAGCCAGAAAATAGTATCACCTCATAAAATGTTTATGACTGCAGAGACAGTTTGTTTAGTCAATGTGAGTACAGGAGCTCTATTAAAGTCAAAAGTCACATCCATTAAATTTTAAAAGCCTAGTTAAATGAAAATTGAATAGCCTTTCGCATTTTATATAAAACATTTATTTACCCTATCACAGATGGCAATAGTCATACGCTACAACACACAGGCTAATACTGTATAATTCCTAATACGAACCTCTGCCTGCACGTAAGCTGCCTCTAATAGGTCAGTTTGGGGAGAAACTATTCCAGGCTTAAGGAGTTTCTCTTTCTTTTTAGAAAAAAAAAAAAACAAAAAACAAAAAACAACACAAGTTACTACTCATGGTATGCAATGCATGCCAAATGCTAACACAAACTTAAACAGAACAGTTTGGGTGGGGAGGAGGGGGAAATGCAGACGATACCCAAGCCCACACAAACCAGGACAGGGCTGGGGAGAATGCTGAACTGGCCGCACTGCACCCAATCTTTTATTATCTATTGCTGATTTAGTCAGAAGATAATACCTTGCTTGCCGGTAATGCTGTTCCACTGTGAACATCTCCCTCCAGATCAAAAGTGGTTTCCTGCACAGCTCTAAAAGGAAGATAACAATTCAAGTACTTTGTAAAAGTTTTGCTGTTAAACATTTAACAAACAAGGAACAGAACAGCTAAAGTTAATAAATAAAAATTCAAGAGGTATACCATGAGTCCAGTTAACATTCACTTTTTAAAACACTGTCTCAGTTCCTTGTATACAAGCACTACAAATATTTATACAGATCATTTCCTTCGGAAAAACAGATTCTTAGTCACATGTTTTCCCCAGTGAAGTGAGAAAATATAACTACATACAAACACAAATAATATAAAGTTACACAAAAATATTGGAGGTCTTCCTGCAGACAAGTCCTACAACAAGCACACAGTGTAATTCCACATTAAGTGGAGAAAAAATAATAAAGCTTAAAGTGTACACCTATATCAACTCGGCAGATTAGCCAGAAGAGCCTCTTTTCCTAGGCATCTTCCTCTTGTTTATCTCCAAGCGAATTTGTTTGTTTTCTAAACCACAGTATACTACAACACTACTCTCATTTGGATCAGAGAGGATGAAAGATATGATGTATTTTATTCCATGCGATACAGTCTGATTTTAAGACTGTTTCTCATGGATATTTCTCTAGCCACTGAACAGAATATCTGAGCCCCTACAAGTCACTAAATCCACAATCAATATTTTTATTATGGAGCTATTAAAAATATTAATATACAGAGAAATAACAGGATGGACTTCTGGACTTGTAACACAGAAATTAAAAAGTAAGTAATCACACTGTAAAAAAAAGACTGGTATTTTGAGACCCTTAATTCCCTATCTTGATAGTCTCGTTTTGTGACTACGCTACTTAATTTCCAAATGCTTCTAGGGGAATTTTAAATCTTACTGAGAAAAAAACAAAACAGGCTCTCTGAAAACATTCATCTAATTCTTTACTTTTCCTGGAGGCTAGACAAACTTCAAAATACATTAAAATAAGGCATTCCACTGTTTCCAACACAGAAGTGAGCATCAGGAAAACTTGTCCGAGTATGTCATGAGAAAGATACTTGCTAATCCTAAAAAAATCACAAGGTGGAGCTCAAGTATAAAAAGTAGTTATTAAATAGCTAACACTTAGTAGCTACTCAGGACTCATTTAAAGTCATACTCTAGTCACAGGCCATTTATAATCCTCTCATTGTCTAATTTTTCAAGGCTCCTCCCTTCATCTCAGTGGGAATAAACGGTTGTACTCACCCAGTTTTGTGTCTTGGACCTTTGACCATGAGACTTGCATCAATAGGTCTTTTAGGAATAATATGGTCCTGAGTGGGATCCACAAACTTAAATACATGAGATGACCCAAACTGAACCTTCATTCCACTCTGCAGCATAGTGGTTTCTGAAATACGCTGACCTTCTACGTAGGTTTCAGCATCAATGCTTCTCGGGGTTACAGTAACAACTCCATCCATATTAGTGAGGTCACAATGATGAGGCTGAATTCCCGGACCAAATAACTGGAAATAGAATTAGTAACATGGAACAAACTAAATTATACTGAACCACAAATTAAAACAAAAAGATTGAGCTGCCGCCTACCCTATTTACAGACTAGTAAATTAACTTTGCTTGCATATGGATTTAGCAGAGATAAGCAGTACTAGTATCAGTTGAGTTTCATTTCAATTTTCCTTGCAACAGAAATCATAAAGCACACATTTAACTAAAATGTGTTGCAGAAATCCCTTAAAAGTTTTTTGCTTTTTTGGTCATATGCTGTTCAGAACTGTTTTCTTCCACTTGCTGTTTTGACACGAAATCACAATTCAAGCATGTACAACTCAACTGATGTGGACCCAGGGTTCTATAAGAGGAATGAACTTCATAAGAAACTATGCTTGTTTTATAGATTTAAGAAGTCCTACCTAACTCAAAGGGGTCGAGACTAGGACTTGAAAGCCATTAAGCAGTTAGGATAACACCCATATGTACCATTTGATCCAGTGATGAAAAAGAATACCCCAGTTTAAATAATGAAACCCTTACTTTCCATAAATCAGACTTATGACCATTAGCATGAAATTGTAGCAACAGTCTACCCTTCTAGCTTTGAAGGCTATTCACAGAATATTTTACTAGTTTCCACAATTACACAGATATCAAATCAATTCTGCCATCTGAGTCTCCTTTTTTTCCTCCGTACCTGAATGGAATTGTCATCAAATTTTTCAGTTCCAACTTCAGTGACACTTAATTGTAGACGATAGAGCTTTGGCTTATCTCTGGAGTCAGAACCATCTGCGGAGCAAACGACAAATATTAATGTGCAAGTTATTAAAGTTGAAACACTCACACAATATTTCTACAGTAGTGCAGTTTAGTTCCGAGTCGCACTGTTCACCAGAAAACTAACTCGGTGACGTTCTTTCAAGGTTTGTTGGGATCTCAGTTGTTCATTGTAGCGTGAAAACACTAAAAGCAGACGCAGCCCACTCAGAGCGGCTGTTTACTGCAAGGGGATAGAACAAAGTCATCAACAACTACTTTTCTGAATATACTTTGAACAACTTTCTCTATTTCCTCAGTAGTTCAAGCAATACAATTTATGTTCATCTCCAAGTTTGATGTATACCAATATGGGTTTAAAAGATTTAGAAAATAAGATATCTGCAGATCTCTATAATAATAGATGTATTGATCTTATTAAAAGTACAAGTTATCAGCAGTATCTACTGCCAGGTGGCCAAACTGTTTCCTCTTCATCAGATACTGTATTAGGGCAATATTAAAAGAGAATCTTACAAAATATTTACCTATGACAGCTTTAGTCTTGATATACAGGACTGGAGCGCTTCTGGCCCTATCTTTATAGTTTCATTGACTTATATTTTCAGCTTACACAAAATGAGGCCAAAGGTAAAGTTCATCTTCCTCCTCCTCCCAGGAGAACATATTGTCCAAAGAGAATAAAATTTTGCAAGATACACTGGGTGCAGCAAGGGATTTAGCTGCTGCCTTCACAGGCTGACACAGATGGGTTTGGGGGTACATATAAATCCTCCCCACTTCCCAGAAAATACTCGGACTTTAACTATTATCAGATACTGAATTAATACTGTCACTTCTCACTTCTCTCCAATTTCTCCTCTGAGAGGATGCAAAAAGGGAAAGGCTATAAGACAAAGAATGTCTTACCTATGGACATGAGCAATGATTTCAAGTCATCCCCAAAAAGCATTAGAGAACATTAAAGCCATGGCACAGACAGTGATACTGTCTTCAGTGGGATACTAGTCATCTTCAAATTTTAAATGAGAGTCAATATAAACAGAACTTTCATAAATCTAACTGTAAACTTGCAGCATTACGGCCAGGATCTGTTTATTAAAATCAGAATGCAAGGTATTTAACTGTAAAATTCCTCTATTATCTACGAAGTCATCTATCAAACCCTCAATGAACAGTATTTAAAGGAACTGAAAATGAACAGCACAGGGAAAACTTCACAGTTAAGAACCATACACTGACTAAAGCAGAAGACACAAAGAAAGGAAGGCAACAGTACAATAAAACCAGAAAACACAAAGTGAATGTGGGGGGAAGAAGCTGCATTACATGATTTTGACACAGGGAAAAGTGTAACGGGTGCTCCTCACAGTAAGCTTCTCCTAGGGGTGTTACAGGGACATAAAAATGATAGAGACAGTCCATAGACTAGGACTATAAATAACAACATTAAGTGCTGGTACTACAGTAATATCCCATTATTGAACATGTTTAGAATCGCTATTGTAATAGCAGCGTGTCATCCATCACAAAACCAGTATTAAATGTGAGAGCACTCAGTCCTCTGAATATTTTTCACATACAGGGATAAGCCTTTTATTAAATCCAATATCTCAATCTATGGTGACATACATTTACTATCACTGTACACAAAAGAAAAAAAAGTACTGTTAATGCAGTATCTTCATCAATTTAAATTCCATGCAGTTTTTAATACTTAACAATGCTGATCAGAAATTATATGGCTGCATCTTCAATGTCACCAAATGTAGACAGGTAATAAATACACTACTGAGTACATTTGGCTGCTTACACCCAATTATCTGCATTGTTCTTATGTCTCCCCAACTTACACATCAAAACCTGGAGTATCTCCTTCATTTTTTTTTTATTTTTTTTTTAATTAATCCAAAAGTCAAACATTTCCTCCTCCTACTCAGATCCCGGTTTGGTAAAACTGGCACCCAAAAGATACAGGATTCACTTTGGAAGCAAGGACCCTTATTCAACATGCAAAAATCCTCCAATTTCAAAAGTCAGTGGCATAAAAGTCAGGGCTGGTTATCTAGGGCTTTTGTTCTTAACTTCTTATGGCACTTTCTCCTAAGCCTTTCATATACAGATTAGAGAACAGGCTTTACAGTATAGTGACTTTACCCCTATCCTGAATATACTTCCTCCAGCCCCATACTTTTTCATTTTTGACATCTTAAAAAGAAAAAAAGCTTTCAAATATTTCCCCGTATGTCTGAAATACTCTGTAAACTACATGATAAAAATATTATGTTTTTCAAGTGTTTATTTAAGGTAACTTCTGCTTCTCAGTCCTGAGTACAGCACTTGTGGATGATCAATTAATTCCAAGTTCCTGCTAATAAACGTTTACCTCACACCACCATATATCCTCCATACAGATGCATGTAATGTAAAATGTGCTTCCATATAAGAACTGCATTTTAGTATCACAATGTTTCTGCTGAGGCAAATTAAGACTGTTCTGTCTCTCTGGAGCGTCCAACGTAACAAGAAAACTTACTTTAAAGCCACAGCACTAAATACAAACTTTTTTTTTTTGTTCCCAGGAAAACAAGAAAAATTCCAAGGAGCTACTGAAAATTATACAGAGCACACATGTAACCATCCATCAGTAAAAGCCATCTTAATCTTGAGGAGAATTACCACCAATTCTGAAAAGGCTGAAAGGCCTTTTTGTTCTAGGGGAGGGATGCAGGAAGGAAGGCTGCATGATACCACAATGTAAATTCTTGTATTTCCTGTTTTTCAACAGCTGGAAGCTCATCTAAATGCTGTTTGGATTGCATTCCTCCTGACTCACTACAGTGGGATGTGGATTCTGACATACCTAAGGCATATTCCCTGCTCCCCAAACTGTGACAGTCCAAGAAGACTGTTCTTAGCCTCTAAGGACCAAACTTTGGTTCAGAAAGGTGGTACATATGATCCAAGTCATATGACTTAAGATCCAGAATCTGTGGGGGAGAAGAAGGGAGCAATACATTTGGGGGTTTTATCTGACACAACAATAATTTTATTTTAATTCAGAAATTTGAAGTGCTCAGAGAGATGGGCATTAATAAACAATCCAGAAGAAGCAGTAAGAGGCATAAGGAAGATGCATGAATACCATACAAACGTGTTCATTTTCTATCTGTGCATAAGTAAACACATGCATGGAAGAAAGATGGCCTGTATGCTAGTTATGACACCCACGAAATGGAAAAAATGAATTGGAATATGCTTTCCAGTCGTGCCTCCAAGATACCAGCTGAAAATGCAAGAACTAGGATTCAAGAGATCAAGTTAACCACTAACGCATACATGAAACTTAAATTATCTACCTGATAAAGCTTTTCCCAGTGATATCATATGAGGGTTCAGATAAACTTGGTTTGTGCTCAATTTAGAAAAAAGGGTTTTTCAAAAACACTAAAGCATGTAAATGTACAGTAAAATCCACTATAAAACACACAGAGGAGAGTGAAAAATGCACAGGATGTTACTATCCACCTCTAGTCACTAGTGAAAGCAGCGATGTAAAACCTGTGAGAACTGTGGCTGTCACTATCCGTGCAAGCCGGACAGATTTCATGACTGGGTTATGTAGTTAGGAATCAACATTCACACTTCAAATAGCAACGTTCTAAGAAAAACTGCGTAGTGAAGTGAACAGCCACTGTAAGCACAGCAACCCGGTGATTCATGATACAAACGGATATTTCTGATCATCAGAAAAAGACAAGACAGGCCTCCCTTCAAGGATATGGATTTTAAATGCATTACTTCACCACTAAAAGGTGAACCCTACACTACTTCAGAGATGATAATTTGAAATTGATTTTGCTAATTCCATGCTTGAGACAATGCTGGGAAATAGTATTGACTTAAAACCAGACTGAACCAAATGATGAATATCTGATCATAGAAAACAAACAAGCCCAAAGTTGAACAAAACCATCCACACAAAGGACTGAGCCTATTGACTTTAAAATCAGTTAAATCCACATTTGAAAAGCAGCAGATTTCCTGTACAAGTGCTAAGAGTTTAGACAGCAGAAGATTGGTTTGGCAGATTGGAAATATCACGTTGAATTCAGGAGATAAAATTCTGCTATTAAATTTCAGACAAGATGGGCACTTCCAGCAGAAAGAGCCAACAGAAAACATTTTTGGTGAAGGAAGATTCAGTGAGGAATGTGACAGACAATAAAACTGCTTCAAACTAATGTGTCACCACATACCACGCTGCAGTTCTATTCTCAGAAAGAAGGCTGGCCAGGGAAGCCGCACTGGCCAAGGCTTTCAAGCTTCTCCAGCCTCCTGTAATTCTTTTTTCTGAGTTGTTATACCTGCATATCCTCAGCATCTCCCAGCACTGCCAATTCTACAGCTCAGGGTTGCTTTTTTTGTGATGAAGCAGGGAGAAAAGCCTTAAGGTTTTGCCCTTTTTTTTTTTTAAATGCTTTATAATTTTTATTTCAGGCTTGCAGGATAAATCCCAGAGGCTCACATCCTAAAAAATGGCTTTTTGCAATTTTTCTCAGCCTTTAAATAGTATGATTGAACAACTGAAGTTACTAACACCCCTGAACTCATCGGCAGACATATTCACAGATAACCTAGACAGTCTCAGCTGTTCAAAGCACTGACAGATCCCACTTCAGTCTATCCAGTCCATTTCTCTTGCTGTCAGACTCATCCCAGTTTATTGGTTCATTTACATGACTTGGAAGGCAGAACAAGTGCTGATTGACACATTTACAGCCACAAGGGTGCTATGGAACACCATATAGCAGAAAGTGAGGACACTTCACCAGTGGGTCCAAACCCTGTTTCACGCAAAAAAATCATGATGGATTTCATGCACTGCATCAATGTGGTCAAACACTGAAAAGCACAGTTAAGTTCCATGCCATTTACCCAATTCACTTTTGAACTATGAATTCTACAAGCAGAAAGATCAAAGAACAGTTTTCTGTCTACCACAACACGGCTTGTTAACCTTAGCTGGAAGGCTGAACTCTTTGGATGGTAGCATACTCATGATCTGTTTGATGTTTGTTCCCAGAATAATTAAATGGCAGCTGACAAGACAGATAACTAACTCAGAGAAGCAGTCCCTTGGAAAAAAAAAAAGCAAGACAGCCTTTCGTTTGTCAAAAAGAAACAAAAGATTTACAGGCAGCAATGTTTTTAGTGATTAATGAGAGAACGGTATTAAATACAGCGTTACCTTCATAAGCGTGATAGTTGTAGTAGGCAAAGTGATTCCTTCTCCCTGGGGTTAGAAACACATGCAGAGGACCCAGGTGAAGGCAGCACCAGCAGGACAGATACCATGCAGAACATGCGGAAGAGAGCAGGAAAAGAAAAGACAGGAAAGGGTGAAACTGTAACCAGACAACACTTCTTCAATTTATAAGGATGAAGTGCATTAAACTCTTTCAACTTTAGAAACTTTTAGAAACTGCGCAGAATATAAAGACATCAGTACTACAAAGCTACTGAATGAAACAATCCTTATTGTTTAGAGAAGTGACAACAAGCTGTTAGAAAAAAATACATGAACAACAGGTCAGTCCCAAAGTGCGAAGGCACAGCATCGCCACCTGTGGCATTTCAGATTGGTTTTCCTCCCTCAGTCAATGGATGTCTTGCTCCACTGCCCAAGCACAATGTTTTAATACTAAAGCAACGAGGCTCCGTGAAGAGCTAAGAGTTTAGAGCACAAAAAAAGAAATGGAAAGTACCATTAAAAGAACCCAAAATATTAATAGGCAAATCCAACCTCAGCATATAAAACACAATATAAAATACATTTAATATATTCTGTGTACTTATAATTTCATCTGGCTTTTAAAAACAAAAACAAACAAAAAAATCCCCCCAAAGCCCCCACCCTATTTGACCATGAATTTAACCATTTGTTGGCACTTCTAGTCAAAGTTTTCAGCACCGTTTTCCAGCCTTGCTTCCCAGAAGGTAAATAACCAGACTTTAAATTGTAAATCACTTGCTTGGATATCTGAGTATACCCAAGTTACACTTGACAGGAAAAAGAGCTGCCAGTAACTAAACCACCAAAAATGAAAGTCCATATCCAAATCTTTAAACATGAAGACAATAAAAATTTTAAAGTAGAAGTTGTACGTGTTTCATCAGTTGTTGGGCTATAAACAATCAAGCTCCCCTGGCTGTTCCTAGATCATAAAATTAATTGTAAATTACAATGCAGCCCAGAGAGCTGGAATAATGACAAAATAAAGCCCAGCCTTCTTAGTGATTTGAAGGTTCCATATAGGCTGAAAAATGTTTAGCAAACAAGTTTGATTTAACAATTCGTGTTCTTGTCCTTCTAAAAAATGTATTTTTCATGTACAGCACTGTCAAATGTATCTTACTAGGTACGCTACAGTATACTTCTGAGTGTAAAATAAACCAGACACAAGCAGTGTTTTTCTGGTTCCTCCACCAAATCACAAGGCGGCATGTTAGCCTATTTCCCTTATTATTGAGTTTTAAACTGCAAAATCCAAAGAAAGGTGAAGATTTAATGATTTTTTTTTTAAACACTTCATACTTGCAACCATGCTAATAGAGACAAAGTCTTAGTCACTCATTTCTCCCCCCCTTTTTTCTTTTACTTCAAACGTTTGCCACTACTATTTTGATATTATAGCGATAAGCAGCCCTACCTCTAGATAGCTCCAGTTCAGAATCTGACACGAGAAGAACAACTGATGCAGCATTCACTTACATTGCCAACAGACTTTCTTGTGCTTCCAATGGAAGTCTTATTTTTGGAAAATCTAAATGACCATTACTTCGTATGGAATGTATTGTAGTTATTTACATTACTAGATAACCAGAAATTCTTACCTGGACTTAATTCTACCAGGTATGGTAGTTTCTCAGGAGGAAGGCAAGAGCCATAGCCAGACCCGTCAACTCTTTCCTTCCCCTTTAATGGCTTTCCGTCAGTTATTTTCTTGGATTTCTTTGGGACATAATCAGGAGGTCGCCTTTTCAACTGAAAAACTAGTATTCCTAAAACACAGTATTATACATCTTTTGAGTCTCGGTTTCAGTGAACAAGCACATATCTAACATCTATCAATACGTAAGTGTTCCACAGGAATACTTTCAGCTTACTAAGTTTCTGATACCTCTATTTAAGTTAAAACTATTTAAAAGATTAATAGCATGCTTCTCCAAAGTGGGTAATTTAGAAACTTTAGGACAAAATGTAAACCCCTCCTACTGTCTCAAGATGTATTACTACAAACAGTGCTGATGGAAATAGCAAATAACCCTAAAAGCACCTCGTATTAAAAGTGCCTGAAAACAAAACACTTAAAAGTAGGTGTTCTAATTTCATACTTTACAGGGGGTCCACACCATGGCTGACAACACCCAAGGCACAAGAATCTGTTAAAGCTTTTTAAACATACCTTTATCACTAGGCCACTCCCTGAATATCTGCAGTGGACACTCATCATCATCAAGAATAGTTTCTTTAGCACCTTTATCATCACAGTGCTGAGCACCAGGAGGCAGCGTGACCTAGAAAAGAACCATTATCAGTTTTCAGAGCTGTCAGTGGACAATTAGAACAGAGGGTTCAGGAGTGTATCTTCTGGTTTGTTTTTATTTTGATAACAAGAGATAAATCAAAAGAATTCAGTAACTTGAAATGCATTTTGCTTTCCGTGACTTTTTCCAACTCTCTTTTTTGCCTCATTAACAGTTGAATCGCACATCCCAGAACACCAAATATATTTAAAAAGCGAAGGAAAGCAAGTTACACTTAAGGAAGACAAGACCATCTTCCACTAAACAAAATAATTCCAATTTCTCAACAGAAAAGGGAAAAAAAGAATTATCTGTGGAGTTAAAAAAAAAAAGTGAAGTTTCCTTTATTATCTCACACACTTGAATCAGCTTTTCATTTTGCTAATGCCATTCCGTTAACACATCATGTAAGCGCCTTTAGAAATGGCAAGACAAGCTGCCAAAGACAATGTTGAGATACCTCCTGCATCCTTGTCTTACCGACCTTTACCCAGTCTCCACAGAGACTAAGGGCACAACTGGAGCATTTCACACAACTGCTTCGTGCTGTCTGGCTTTCAGGAAGAACCAAAACCAAGTGTACTTTGGGAACAGAACCACAGACTGTTCATAACTTTTACAGCTCTATCGTTCCAAGGTACAGGAAAGGGGAAGATGTGATTCATGAGTCCTGACTCTAAAGCAGACAGAGTCTGATTTCATGCACATTTGCATTACTGCTCCCCACAGTGATGAAGCACAAAAAACACTGACAGGCAGCACTGCACTGCCTGAGTACCTTCTAAAGTCTTTCAAAGACACGTCTGAATAAGAAAATAAAATAAAATACATTTTACTCCCTTCATTTGTGATCCTAACAACGTTATTTAAATTCATAGACAGCTCTATTTTAAACAAACTATTCCAAATTATTCCCATCTCCGAACTATGACCCAGGCAACACCTTCTGAAGTAACGCAGCTATTGGTTTCCGCACCTGCGACGGTGCAGCCCTCAAGAGGCTTTCCACTCTCATTTGTCGCCTCCTCTCCACACTCATTGCAGTATTAACTAAGTTCTCACAGATCCACCTCAAACATCCTTTCATCTTCTTCCAAGCAGGAAACAAGTACACTTAAGATCAAAAGAATGTAATCAAGTCATTGGCGTTTCCTTAAAATATTTTCTATGCAAAACCTAGCTAAACATAGGACTAATTCAACTACCTTTAATTACATTTTCAAATAGACAAGATATTATAAAACGAGGAAAACATTAAAATGTATAAACCAAAGGGAAACAAACACATCTGCACTCAAATCTTATCTTGCCAAACCACTCTTTTCTATTTCACATTTCAGATTTTAAAATCAATTATACCTAAGGGCTGATTTTGATTAGCTAATTAAAGTAACACCACGCTTCAAGCCTTATTCAACAAGCAACCATTTTTAAATTCCAAAGCCCTCGAGAGGCAAGGTAACTAGTTACAAGACAAGAACTACATGCTACAGCAGGAGTACCAGGGGCTGGCCAATACTGCACTGGGAAGCAAACCAAAGAAAACCCAAATGTAGCGAAGTTAGAGGACGGATGGGATATAAATACACAGGTACAACTACCTGACCCCAATACTAGTGCCTTGGAACTTGGATGAGCACCTGTGCTTGGCAATGGACTGAACGGCAACAATGGTTATCTAGGCAAGCTGGAGAAGAGGGGTCACAAAAGCACGAATCCCTTCATCCTCCTAGCCAGTTACCGTTCCTCTTGTCCCTCAGGAAGTGTGAGCTAACTCAGCCATACCTCACTTGAAAAGAGTGTGCAACCTCACCTACAGAAAGACACAAAACACATCCGAGCTCATAGAATCACAGAATCATGAAGGTTGGAAAAGACCTCAAGGATCATCAAGTCCAACCATCAACCCAACACCACCCAACCCACTAACCCATGTCCCCAAGCANCAGGCCTCGAGGCTTCTAATCATGGTGAAGCTATTTTAGAAACCATCTCTATATTTTAGGCAAATGCTGCCTCAGCGTGACCCACAAAGCTGAAATTCCTACATTTTAGAAGAACAGAAAAACATGGAAACAAGCTGATATGATGACCGAGTTTTGGCTAATGGGTAGAGATTTGCTTTCATTCCTTTCATCCATACAGACTACTGAGATCAGGCACTGACATTTCCCCGATTTCTGCAACTGCACAGCAAATGGAGATGGGTAAAACCAGCTTCAGATCACACATCTTGGAAGCACGTTGTCAGCTGACAACCTATGAACTGAAACAAATTCCTAACAGATAATTAGGAAGAATATACTCTGCTTCCCCATAATTGCATTCATAAGCATATACAAATTATCATCAAGTCATTCCAATCTGTATTTATTCATTTAGAATGCAGTAAAACATGCAGCAAATATGAGCCAAGAAATTTAAATGAAGTCCACAACTTAGGACTTCACTTCCAAGGCATTTGTGGAGATAAACAAGTAAGAGAAAATAATACTCAAATATTTAAGCCCTCGTGGTAAGTAACAGCTATAGATCAAGTTATCAGATCTACCCTCAGCAAAAGTTTCACACACAAAAAAACATACTATAATAGGTCTTCAATAAGCTCTTTTGTAATTTTAATGTTTTTAAAATAAAATTTAAAAATCACAGCTGCTGTATGTTTTAATACACCTGCTTACTCAAATGAATTAACTCTCCATTTTCCTTATAAGTGGGGAACACAAGCTCTTTACATGACCCTGAGAAAAACCAAGAACAGAAATCCCTAAAAAAAAAAACAAACTTAATTCCTCACATCTGTAAAGTCTCCTTAAAAAAATAGACCAACCAAAACTAATCACCATGAACTGTATGGTTTTGTTTGACATTACAAAAAAAGTTACACATGCCTTAAAATTGAGTAAAATATAAGAGCAAGCTAAAACAAAAGACTAATCATGATTCTACTTTTAAGAGTTAACTGGTTTGCTGCATGCCTCAAGTCTTTTGCCCTAAGTGAATAATCTCAGGTAGCTTGCAAGACTGTCTAATTAATTTGACATCTTGAGAGATGTGCAGTGAACCCCGTATTATCCAGGGAAACTCAAACCAGGCAAACTGAAACAACCTTGTATTTATTTGACTACACAGAAAAGCACTTTAGAAGTGGGCAAAAAGGTACAGGCCAATACACCACAAACCAGGGCATGAAAACAAGCAACTAACACGAAACCGCCATTTACAATGGGAGCTGTCAATGGGAAGTGTTTAAAAAAATTCTTAAAATGTTCATCTCTCAGCTGAGACTTCAGAAGCGAGTGAACTTTATTACAGGTACTTACGCAGCATTATAAAGGTCATATAACTTAAAATCCATCTTAATAGTGAAGTAAACGTCAACTACTTCCACAGAACGCTGCAAAGCGTCTGAAGAACAGGGGCAAAAGCCCAGGAGGGGTAAAGCCCAGCTATGAGAGTAAAGGAGCACCAACGGCTGTGAGCCCTGTTTAGCCCTGTATTTGTGAGCTTCCACAAAAGAAAACAGTGACAAAAGCCACACCAAGCTAAAGCTAGGATATTTTAATCATTCAAGGAAGGAAAGCAATTTCATAAAATATTTGGCAAAAAATAGATTTTAAAGTTAGGTTAAAAATATTCAACTTTATTAAAAAAGGAAGGATGATCATATTTAAAACCCAATTAGCAGAGGCACTGAGAAAGGCCAAGTAGATTGCAGCCAACCACAGTGACTTACGGTGCGCAAAACGGCAAGGTCTTCTGTGCTTCAAGGAATAAAAAAATATCTACTAGCCAATGAAGACCACTCACGCATTTCAAACAAACATAAGCACACAACTAATGTCAGTATAGAAACTTTCTACATCAAGATGTATTGCTCAGAAAAGACAAAATATTTCCCAGAAGTGCTTCCAGAAAACAAATTTCAATTGATTTGCTTCACAGTAAAGTCTTTGTGAATCTTTCCTGAGATCAAAGTAACATTCCTCAGACCATTTTCTACATTAAACATCCCCACACGAGATCAGAGAAAAAGGGAAGGTGAGAGAGAACACCACCACAGTGACTTGCAATAGTTCACCTCTTCAGGAATTTATTGAACTGATTGCAGACTGATAATATAAATAGCTCATGATACATCGTAATACTCTCTATCTCTGAACTAAACAGACTGATGCAAAACTATCCTCCAAATTCAGTCACAATGTCTCTGCCGTAGCCCACAATTCTCTCAAACCAGCAGAAAAATGAGTGTGTCAAATCAGCAGCCTATTTAATAACATCAGTGACTGAGAATCATTAATTTATAGAACTCACGATATGAAGATAATTGTCATAATTAAAACAACATATAAAAACCACTTTGCATCCAAAACTGAGAATCAATTTTTAATATGCTATGTAATAAAAAAAAACGCCTATTACTTACAGAATTATTCCTCTCTCTAATAAAAACCTAGGTAAAATTTTACTGAAGTAAAATTAACTTTCACAGTTGACACCCCAATTACAGGTTAGTGAATACAAGGATAAAATGACTAGAACTTCACTAAAAATATGCCTGTAATTAAGACAAAACTTTTGAAGCAATAAAAACTAAGAATAGTCCATTGTTAAAAAAAAAACAAAAGCACTACCACTGCATGTTTTCCTTATTACTAATTAGAACAAACATGTCAATTCCCAGCTGATGATACCACCTGAGGCTGTAAGCACAGAAAAAGTAGACATATGGGTTACTCCAAGATACCATTAAAAAAAAAAATAAAATTGCTTTCCAGTTTTTTTAAGACTAAAGATATATCCATGTCCTTCAGAGCAGCTAAAAAGTGGATGGAATAGCAATTACTAGAGGCTTCTTACTGTTTTCCAGTGGCACTTTAAGCACTGGAGAAGAGAGCACAGTATGACAAATGTTTCCCTTTCTTTCATCATTTCAAGAAGCAATAAATCCAAGTTCATTAGACAAGTCATAGTCAGAAATGTAATCAAAGATTTGACTCAAACAAGGATCAAATGTTTTCAAGTCTATTCTCCTGCTTCAGAAGATGATATGGACAGAAGTTGTAACCTTTAACCATTCCTGCCAAGGGGACTTTTTGATAAAGCCATACCTCTAAGAAACAGCAATTCTACACAATTCATTTAGAACCCCTAAAATAATTAAATTCTGACAATAAGTGTAAGTTTCACTTAAACGTTTAAATCTTTTCTAACGTCTAACAAGGGTAAGCTACCGCTGAAAAGCATAAGGCAACAGCACATAACATATACCTTTTATAATGGAGCTTGGACTCTGCACTGTTGTCTCTGAACAGACCCACACTTCATTCAGGGGAATAGTTTTGTGCACAAACAGAACAAATTTGGGTACCCACAGGACTCTTAGTTTATACATCTGTGAACCATAAGCATGCTTAGTGGTATAAAACCACAGTGCCAAATACTGAAATACGTTCCTTTCCTTATTAATGTTTCTCTATGTAGCAAGTAATTATTTAGCAAGATTGGAAGATTTAGGTTCTAAAAACAACAAAACCTGACAAATCACTTCAGAATTCCTGAGGCTGTTAGGTTTAAAAAAAAAAAAA